>BRDA01093884.1:0-23040 GCA_036984385.1 Crenuchus spilurus | reverse complement strand
CATGATCAGGTGAAGAAGGTGAATAAATGCCAGCTGGCTGCTTTTACTGTTTTGACAGCGACGTGAGTAAACGAGAGAAGCCAACGCTGCCTCACCCACTACACACATGTGTACAAGCACAAAGACATGAAATCTGATCTGACCGTCACCTTAAAGACACATGTCCACAGATCTGATATCTGATCTAGAACCACATATGAAAGTGACTCACATCTGATTAGAAAAGATGGGATTTGACACATTTTTAAAGGACATGTGGCACACAGATCACCATGGGCTCCAACAGATTAATAAAACTAGAGGTGCTCATGTGAACTACAATCTGCCTTATGATTCCTGCTGAATCTCTGACATTGGCAATTTGCATACCTCTGCACCGACGTCTTCTCTTCTCAGTGTAACTGCCACGCCGACTGTTGGCTGTAAATCCACTGGGACAGGTTGAAGACTCTGCTTGGTACGATTTGGGGGCTGTAAGACAAAGGCTCCCTCTATAGTGGCTGCCTCGTTGGCCAGATCCACACTGTTCTTCGCCAAAACAGCAAGAGAGATCTCCGTTCTTCCCAGGGACTGGTTTCCACAGCAGAAATGGATCTAAATGTTTAAACCAGTGATGTGAGGTCATATATAAGAATAACGTTTACTTAAACAGTTTTCACAGACTACACAAGCCCTTCCACAGGTGTATTATTACCTGAAGATTCTGCTGCTGGCTAAGAAAGACCCGTAGTAGCTTAGCACAGCTGCGGATACGAACTGAGGCTCGTTCAGGCTCAAAATTTGGAGTGATGAGATTTTGGAAAGGCTCACTGTTGACTTCATTGCCCAGGAGAGTGTAGAAGAAAAAGAACGCTGAGCCTTCACTGGCCAGCTTTGCTGAAGTGGAGATTAGCTAGAGGAGAAAATGTAAAAATAAAAAAAAATTCTATACAAAAACAAGCAACAAGGCAGAGTAATAACATTAAAGACACAAAAAAACTCACGAAAGACTAGCATGTTCTAGTGAGCTTTACCTGTTCAAGTTTATTTGCGAAGGCAACCGTGACAGACAAAACAAACATGTCTTTGCAAAGGTCCTCTGGTCCAATTTGATGATATCCTTCTTCTTCATTCAGAACGGCTTCTAGCTTAATTGACTCTAGATCGGCCAACACTGGAGACCCTAGAGGTAAAGTAATGGTGGCACAGTGACATTAGAAAACACCTACAATGACAACAATCAAGGCTAAGAACTTTAACAAACCAGTACTGACCTGAGAAGTATTTAGGAAAAAGACACATGCATGTAGAATAAGATGCTTTGGACAAAGTTCATGAATGACAACAAAAGCGGAAGAAAAAAAGAAGTTGAAAAGAAGATGAAAAGGAGAATGAGAGAATAAAAATGACTCGCAATCCAAACGTTTACAAATATTGACAAAAGTACTGTAACTCACCTGGTCTGGGAGGTGCTTTCTTTGCCTTAAATGGATCGGGTGGTGGTTTGTTATCATTCTCCAGCACCATGCTCAGTAACAGAGCTGGCTTAAGTTTGGTGTACTTGCTACTCAGTAAAGGATACCACCTAGGAAGCTGTAAAGAGAGCTCTTCAGTTAAATGTGTAAACACATGATGTACCTCTTTCTCAAATGCATACTCAGGCAGTCCAGACTATTATACTCAGTGGCCACTTCACTAAGTACACGTACCTCCACTGAGCATGCAGGTGCACTTTGTATTTCTACACTTACAGACTGTAGTTCATCTGTTTCTCTGTATACTCTGTTCACCCTGTTCATCAGGATCACCACAGAGCAGGTGGATCATTCTCAGCACTGGTGTGACACTGATGTGGTGGTGGTGAGAATCAGACACAGCAGAGCTAAACACCTCAATGTCACTGCTGGAGGGAAAATAGTGCACCAGCAAGCCAACAGTGTCTGGACTAGAGGACCAACACAAACTCTGCTGAGCTGATGTCTCTGACTTTACATCAACAAGGTGAACACAGTGTTTAACATCTCCAGCAGCTCTGCTTTGTCTAATGCTATCTGAACATGATTTCGCCGATAGAGATCTTCATTTGTGTTCTGCTCCATGACTACTTTAATATCTTGTGCCAAACTGGACACAGTAAAGCGGCTTTGAATAGCTGGTATTGTGATATTGCTTCTGGGAAGAATGAAGGTATGGTAAGCATGTTCATATTAACTAAAGGAAATACTGCTAGTACATAAAATTAGGAAAGTGGTTTTAAAGAAGTGTATGCTTAAGGTTCCTCTGCAGGTTATTCTAGATAATTGACGTTTAAAAGCATCAGCAGGTGTCTGATCTGCTCGTACCAGCTCAACACACCACAACCACATCAGTGTCACTGAAAGCTAATAATGATCCACCATCCAAATAATAGCTGCTCTGAGGGCTCTGACCACTAAAGAACGGGATTCTAATACAGTACACAGAGAGATTCAGGAGGAGTTTCTACGCTCAGGAAATCCAAACCCTGGTCAATAACAAACACACACACACACACACACACACACACACACACTATTTAACTGTCCACATACATTTGTAAATCTGTACATTTGCACAATAATCTCTTCTTCCTTATATCTGCCATTATTGTATATTATAGCTCTTTTTCTTTCTCTTGAATATCGCCCCCTGAACCCTCCGTCGTACCTCCTTTTCTATGTGAGCAAGCAGTCGCCAGTACATTTCACTGCCAGTTGTACCATGTATGATTTTGTACGTGACAAATAAACATTGATTTGATTATACAGAGAAACAGATGAACTACAATCTGTACCTGTAGAACTACAAAGTGCACCTGCATGCTCAGTGGAGCTAAAACGGACAATGAGTGGAGATACAAGGTATGAGTACCTAATGAAGTGGATAGAGATAGAGTGACAAAGCTTACTTGCTTAACCTCCTGTACTGATCTGAGATCCAGAACAATGTACCCAACGCATTCCTTTGCGGATGTAGTTGAATCAACTGCATAGCACTGTAACTTAATGGGCGTCCGCTGAAGCCTGTAGTGTGCAAAATCAAACAGTTAGCATTTTAAGCAAATAACGAACATAGCTAAAGAAGGTAAAATGTGGGTAAAATGGTCCATTCAGAAATCATATTCATACAAATGTCCACTTTTGTTTAAAGAGGTATTTTGATGTAAACAAAATAAATTTAGCTCTTGAGTTGCACGTCAAAATGTTTCAATACTGGAATTTGGCAATGAATTCTATACTTGACCTTTTAACAGTTTCAATAAAAGTTGCCCCAACTTAATGTTGTATTTTACTGACAACTGTATGGATTACAGAGATTACATTTAAAAAATCTGCTTGTATTCTATCAAATAAGTATTTGTTATAGTCCAACATTTCTTTGGTCAGTGTTATTAATTTCTAGCCAGAACATTAACTTGTTATTGAGTATCGCGATACTACACTCACTATTGTAACTGAAGTGAAATGTCTGGTATGGTGACAGCGCTATTTAGTAGTGATGCACTGAATACTTGGCAACCAAAATTATTTGGCTAAAAATGGTAAAAACAACAATTTTGGTGTTGTGTTTAACACACATTAATATGTATATATAGTCATTAAAGAAATAAGCCAAGAGAAGCTGCGCGTTATTGTGACTTTATCACTGGTCAAGGGTGTTTTTGGCACGACGAGAAGCAGAGTAACAAAGTTTCTTCATCCTGATAAAATCACAAAAACACCATCTCAAGTGGCTTCTTACTTTTATAAAATGGTGATCAACATAAAATATGATAAAACACACTAACATTCAATGAATATGTTAATTTATTTTTAATCATTCACAATAAAATATTCTTCTGTCACACAACATAGTCTGTGAACAGTTAACACTGCTGATAACTGACATAGTCTACATCACCTGATTACACACACACACACACACACACACACACACACACACACACACACACACACACACACACACACACACACACACACACACAGTGGCAAACTTAATGAAGCAATGTGAAAAAACGTGTTTAGTATTTGCCCAGAAATGTTGATTCTGGTGCATCCCTACTATTTTGGTGACTACTGAGTTCTACTGTTTGTGAGCAGTGTTAGTGCAGTTACAGTTCTAAACGAAAGAAGCAACGTTCTGACTCCAAACATCTGAAGAACATTGTGCTGTACATATGATTTGTGATTAAACAATTATTTAATAATAATAATAATAATAATAATAATAATTATTATTATTATTATTATTATTATTATTATTAAGACGTCCTACCTATGCTGATGAAGTGTTCTGCGATCAAGCTCCCACGCCAACTCGGTACAAAACTGAGGATGTTCCTTGTGCTCCACTGGATCTGTGGCTAACTGCTCTCCATCAAACTTTGCTTGTACAACCAAAGTATGTCGCTGAGACTTGGGGAAATGACGACCTGAGAGACATCAAAAATCTGACTTGTCACATTTACTAAAAACACTAAAATAATGACAAAATAGCAGCAACAATAAGAACACATTCATATTTTTTTTACTTTTGTGCTAACACTGAGTAGATACAACTCCTGATTCTAGATCAGCCTTACTCTTACTCAAAATTCTTGAGAAATTTGGACAGTTATTATTAACAGAACCAACACGTATGGGTGGGATGTCATAAAGCAAATTCATAAACCATTTAAAGAGATGTTTTTAAGGCAGTGGTTAATGCTTAACTGATTAGTGATGCGAGTGCTTGTTTAGCAACAACTATAGCTCACTACCAAATTAGATAACTGACAGGCATGTAGAGGACCACTACAGAGCAGGTATTATTTGGGTGGTTGATTCTTTTCAGCACTGACATGGTGTTGGTTTGTTAGGGTGTATTGAGCTGGTATGAGTGAACAGACACAGCCAAGCTGCTGGTGCCTTTAAACATCCATTATCTACAATAACTGGCAGAGGAACACCCTTCTACATAGCTGACCATCAATATCATGTGCTTAACCATAGCTACTCCTGGAGTCTCCTGACAGTCAGTACGACCATCCTTACCACTGTACACCATCATTTAATTATCAAATATGTTATACTCTGCTGTCGTTGCACCACCATGTATATTGCTTTTGCCTCCTTAATTAGATTTAACTTTATTATCATTGTGTAGTGTGCAGGTACAGAGCCAATGAAATTCACTTAGCATCTAACTAGAGTACAGTGTATAATGTTATTTTTAAAAAGTGCAGTAGGTCATAATTGAGGTGGTACAGTGAACATTTTTAATTAGTTTATTGTGAATAAATAATATACACATTTTTAAGAGAGTACATATGCTAGGTAGCAGATATAAAGAATATGAACATCGTAGAGGTGCAAGGATGCAGCTAAGTGGCCGTGCAATGATACAGCACGTATATGATATATAGCAGATATTAAGTACACTAATATAACAGATCAGAGGTGTAAGGATGCAGTTAAGTGGCAGCGCAATGACAGTTTGAGTTAAAGTGGCCGTGCAGAGTTCAGTAGGGTCACAGTCTCAGGGAAGAAGCTCTGTGTGTCACCAATATTTCTGTAGAAAATATGTATAAAGTGTTTGGTGTATATGTATGTACTACACATTTCTATGTACTGTATATTTCTATAAATAATGTGTATATTGTGGACTTTAATTTAATGTGTTTTTTGGTTAATAATTTGTTTATTGCCTGTAAATTTCTTGCCCTGATAGTCTGTGTATACTGTTTACTATATAATGAGATTTGTCTGTAAACTATATGTACAGTACCTGTATATTTTATTTAACACTAGAGAAACACCAGCAGCCAGTATGTCAACATTCTTAAATCAGATTCAGATTCGGTTCAGTGTCGGTTGAAAAGCTTGCTTGGTTACAGTTGCTGTTTAATCAGCTGTTAAGTGGATGTAAAGCTCAGCAACTAACTTTAACAAACAAAACTGATTAGATTAAGTCTATTTCACATGCAGACTACAAGGACAAGGTAAACAGGAGTGTGAAATTACTACTTTTCAACTCATTTAGACGTTTAATTTCTAAGCAAAAACAATGTTTACTGTTAGCCGTTAGCTAACAGTTAACTTCACAAAACTCTGAATTTACAGCAGATTAATACACAAAACGTACCTTCCAGTATAGAAACGACAATAAGAAGCTGGTCAGATTTTGAAGCCATGACATTATCTGGAGGAAAAAAGTGTTCGGACTGTGATTTTTATCATTTCACATCAGTGTCAGAGTTATAACCGCCGCTCTGTTTAAACCTGCGCTGCAGCTGTGTGTGAGCGCCCCCTGTAGCACAGGCTGCCCTACTGCACTGAGTAATACAGTAATGACACACTGCAAGCTGTGTGTGTGTCCGCCCCCTGCAGTAGATACTGTCTACTGCACTGAGTAATATAGTAATAACATACTGCAGATGTGTGTGAGCGCCCCCTGCAGTATAGACGGTCCTACTGCACTGAGTAATACAGTAATAACACACTGCAGCTTTGTGAGCGCCCCCTGCAGTATAGACTGTCCTACTGCACTGAGTAATGCAGTAATAACACACTGCAGCCTCAAACTATTCACATAATAAGCTGTTCTGTGGAGTTAGATTTGATATATTTTGGATTCTAATTTAAAAACATTGGCTTTTTAATATAAATGTATATCATAACAACATATGTATTTATATATACATATAGTTGTGCATCTCCAAAACTTTAGTTGCGTTTATAATTCAATTTATTGCACATAGAGTGACATATTTTCCTATATTAATGGTGATATTATACATCAGTTATATCTAATAAAATCCAGAATCTCAAATTAATACAGTATTACATTTGGAGTTTAAGTAAATAACTATTCAAACAGTATCAACATAAAAACAACAAAGGCTTGAACTATGTCACATTGTGTGTAATGAATGTAAAACATATGACAGTTTAACTTTTTGAATTAAATTAGAAATACATTAACATTTTTACAATATTCAAATTTTGTCGATTCACTAGTATATCACTGTACTGTATATATGTAGTCATATCAGAATATTGCAATGAACTCAACCCAGAATGTAAGATGCCACCTGACAAGGATTGCGGCATGTAAGTGGGCACACCAGTCAGTTAAAACAGAGAAAATCCATCATTATGGACAAAGAATGTGATGTGGCTGATGTCCATGATAATAGATTACCAAGTGAAGTATGGTGGAGGCAGCATCTAAAAAAAACACTAACCTTGGGGTCTCCCTTCCATTTTTCCAAAGACATTTACAAGAAGCGCTGCTTCCGGAAAGCTCTCAGCATTGTGGAGGACCCACCACATACCGTGCATGGTCTCTTCACCTGCTGCTTACTGGTAGAAGATACCGCAGCATTTGGTCCCTCACTGCTAGACTGTCCAACACTTTCATCCCTCAGGCTGTCAGACTCCGTAACACACACAGTCTGACTCTCAGGGACTAAACACCACTGCACTTTTGCACAGCACTGTATTTCCCTACATAATCATTGTAATATTTGCACATTGTACATTCTACTATAAAACTGCTGCTAAATGTGCTTTCCAATGGTCAACAATCATATATATTTTATATTCATCACACATAAAGTGACATATTTCAAGTCTTTTTGTTGTTTAAATAATAATTTACTCAAACTTCAAATGAAATTTTCTAATAATTTGAGTTTCTGGATTTCTGGATTTACATGAGTTATAAACCAAACAAGGCTTGACATGCAGTGTTGCCAAGTCCGCTTATTGTAAGCGACTTTGGGCTTGTTTTTTTTCTAAAGTCGCTTACAAACCTTGTGAGTCGCGGGTTGCGGTTTTTTTGGGTTTGTTTTTGAACGTGAAGATGCTTACTTGGGCTTGACTTTCTTTCTGAGTGAAACTCTTTGATTATTTCCCAGCTCCCTTTAATAAAGCAATAGATGAGTGGTAGGTAGTTTGTCCCTTCCAAGCCCCCATTTCCTGCTTATCGCTCCCGCCCAAGTTGACCAGTCACACACCCAAACACACAGCAGGCAGCCAGGCAAAGCCCAGAGTGACGAGGGGCAGCATAAGAATGAGCTTGAGCAAGTGGGAAAAATATGGAAAAAATATATAATAAAGAGTGGGAAAAAGAGAGCGCACTGAAAGAGTGGCTCCGACCTCAGATGGGAGATGCAAAATGCACTTTTCTTTTGATCAGAGCTTAAAAGATTTTAAGTTATTCAAAGAATTTAAGTTTTTCAAATAATTTATTAAATAACTTAAGTTATTAAAATTTTTAGATTAAAATGTTTAGCATAATTTTGGTGTTGCTTATGTATAATGTCATAAATGTTTACCGTTATACTGTTTAAAAGCGGCCTCGGTTTTACAGAATGTGGTGGGTTGCCATTTGGGCTAATTTTGGGCTTGTTTTCATAGAGCTAGTTGCTTGTTTTTATTGCGAGATCTGGCAACACTGTTGACATGTGTCACTTTAAGTTAATGTTTCACAATATTGTGATTTTTGGAGATGCACTAGTAAGTGGTCTAACTTTTTGAGACGAGGTCTTGAGGTAATTTTAATGGAAAAAGGAACATCTGATGAATGGTAAGATGTCCCTAGAGCATCTACAAAAATGTGAATATAGTGGAAAAAAAATTAAAACATATATGCTAACATATTTTTTATTATATTGGTTATATATTTTTTATACATTTTGTTCACCATATTCACATTTTTGAAGATGCTCTAGTGACATCTTACCATTCGTCAGATGTAAGATGCTAATTCTCTTCACTTTTTAAACACCACACTCATCTGTGTGCTTCAGCATTTTCAGCATTTTTCAACACAACCACATTTTTTTAAGATCTTCAAGAAGATATAGTGACTTAGATGTGCTCTACCAAATGGTTAAAGGGTTGTTAAAGGGTGAAGATGCTTCATGAGTCTGGCGCCTGGTCTGGTATGTCCATGACAGCAATCATTAATGGAGAACACATGTACAAACAACCTTTACTTTTTATTTGGATTGACAAATGTGTTAAGGCAAGAACAGTATAAAAAGCAACTGTAATTTCATGATACTGTATAGTTGACATCAAGAAAAAAACCTAATGACAGTAAGGACGAACCGAACTACAACACTGACTTGTTTTTTTTTTTTAAGATGTACTTGTAAACATATTCAGGTAATGCAGCACTATTCAAGTAACAAAGAGAACTACTTTTGCCATGTAAATGAGGTGGGATAGACGACCATACATTGCACTGAAAACAACTGTACATAAGCTAGTAATATCTGCTTAAGCTTTGTTAAACTATGTACAAAATGTACATCACAATAATACTACATGGCACCGAGATGTGTTAACTCCTTTCACTTAATACGATACAATCGGTTAATGGCTGTGGCTAATAACAGTATATTCATGTTAATAGGTTAATGCAGACAGATCCACCTTACAGTCACAGTAACCTACTGCAAATCATCCTTTACCACATAGAGGTCATGAAATATCAAATACATTCAATATTATGGTACACAACGATAACATGTGCATACAACTAGCTAGATGCAGCCATTTACAGGCGAAGTGCGATTACAGAAAGCTTTACATGGTTTGTCTTTGATGACAGGCACCCATAAAAGCAAATATGAGCCTATATTACAAAGCCTCGTCTCACTATGGCAATACCATTACATACCTATACACCATTCCATAATATTATTAGCACTGCATTGTTCCTCTAAGGTTACATTCATTAATTTAAAAACAAAAATGAAAGTAGTTTCTGCCTCCCATGGAGGCAATGAATAACACCATGGAATTGATGTTTATGAATCCTTTTTGTGAGCCTGTTGTTTTGGACTCACATCGTCCCATCACTGTCTGCAATTGTAATAAAACCAAACATAAGTATTCACAAATCCACCCCAAACAGGGGCTATTTCCAGTCATGCATAAAGGCCATACATACCAGGGGTCTGTACAGTTGCCACTTGTTGGCTGGCGACCAGGGCCGCCGCACTCAGACCTTCAAAGATTAAACCCAAGGTTAAAGCCAAAGTTAGCTTGAAGGACTCAGCAACAAGCTCCTACTGAGCATTAACTGGTACTGAGGTTCATTTAGTTCTTCTTTTCACCTTGATATGGGTCATACTGCCCCGACACGAGAGTGTAGCTCATGCCCAGGTGAGTGTGATGATGCGTGTGAAGGTGGTGTGCGAACGGAACAGGTTCCCTTTCTTGCTCTGTCTCCCGGTCCTCATCTGGAGATCCCCGCTCCCCAGGCTGAAGGAGAGAAAACTCGGATTGAAACCTCACGAGCCTGAGGCGTAACTCAGGCTGCGTGATTGAGAACTGCCACAAGACACTTACCACAGGAGATTTGCCATGGTATGGAAGATTGTGATGGGGCAGCAGCTCCAGAGCTGTGGGGTCAGTAACTTGCTTGCTGTTCTGTGTCCCTTCCGAGTCCTCTCTACCCGCTGTCTTTCCATAAAGAGGGTAATGGAAACCTAACAACCATGACACTTGCTGAGTAACAGTGCTGTGACAAGCATAAACAAAGTGAGAACATTTTGAGAAAGCATCTTTACCTGGGTAGTTGTGCACCAGCGCTGGTGACATCACCCTAAAAGAAGTGTTGTTGGCCTCACACAGATGTAGGTATGGGTAGGAGTGCTGGTACTGAATGTAGGATTGTTGAGAAGACGACACGGCCACTCTCATGTTCTGTGAGTCTTCAGATGTTTCGCCAGGCATCTCCTCAGCGTCTGCTCTGGTACTCTCCTCAAGGTCCTCGGAAGGTGTCTCGCAGTTTACATTCTGAAGCTCGGCCTCCAGTCTGGACTCTGGCTCGGGAGGCATGCGCCAATCTTTCACCTTGTCTGGGCCTATTTCCTGAGAGACCTTGTTTACCTCTTGATTTTGCTGCTTCGCATATTTGGACTGAAATGGGTGGCTCCAGGACTGTGATTCTGAAGCCTAAACCCAGAGGAACATCTACCGTCAAAGAGTTTAGAGCTTTACAAGCCATGCAATCAAACATCTGCAAGGGATCTCCATTTTCATACAACAGTTGTAAGGGATGAAAGATAAAGCCTGACAACATTAGTCACATCAAAAATCCCATCAGGGTAGGACATTACTAGGAAGTTTATTAAACAGTGTTACGTAACTTTAAAAAAACATTTTTGGACTGCTCTGTTTAAATCAGATAATTATCAAAATGTGCATTTTCAGAAAATTTGTAATAATGTCAATGACTTACATTTAGATATGTTGCATTTGTGTCCACATTTGTTTTTGTGTTTTGACATTCTGGGCTGAAGTCTTCAGGCTCCTTGTTATGCCCCTGGTCTTTCGCCAACGACATAAGAGTAGACTTGGCTTGAGGCTGCTGAAGTGACAACTGCTTGTCCAGCTCTACATAGATGAAGCCAGGCTTGGAGCAGCTGATTTTAACCGAGTTTGCTCCCTTATGGATTGCCGAAGATGAAGATATCATCTGCTTTGCATCCTCTTTTGCTCGCTCTTTCTGCTCAGGTCCACGTCTTGCTTGAGCTCTGCTATGTTTGCTGTATTGCACATCATCGCAGCATGTTTCATTCTGCTGCCTGTGGGTGTTCGGAACAATCAAAACCTTCTGGTCCATGGGGACATTGCGAGTGTACTGTCCGTAGTACAAGGACTGAGCTAAAGCAGTCTGCGTTATCTGAAGCTGGGACTGAGAGCCCAGAGAATCTGCACTTGAATCACTCAAATTTTTCAGGTCCTCATTTAACTCTCTTACATCTTCCTTATTCCTGCTGTAAGGTGTGGAGACCTTTAGGAAAGCGGCAGAGTTACCTTGCCCGGAGTGCATGTAACCTGGAAGACCATAAGACTCATATCCATGGCTATGCGTTGACGTTTGACTCTCTTTACCAATGGCTGTATTGACGGGAGTAACTGTGCAAGGAATCTTGGGATTGATATTTCCATTCAGACTGGAATCAGGAGCTGAGTTTCTTCTAGATCGGGAATTTAATCCACCATCCTCAGCCGCATCTGATATGTCTGAGTACGCTGGACTGTTTGTCTTCGTGGTATTACTGTCTCCATTTGAAAGTGTGCCAGAGTCCATTCTCGCAGAGCTTCCAATGGAGGGACTGGGTGCATTGTCGGTAAAAGTGTACACCTTGTCTGCCTCTGCTCTGATACTTGCCATTCGGCTCTCTTGTGTTTCACTTGGACCATTGACTATGTCTTGTTTGCTCAAATGTTCTTTCAACAGACTTATCGGAAAGTCTTTTCCTATACACTTTGTATCATCTGCCTTCATGAAAACAGGGTCCGTTTTTGGACTTCTCGGATCCTTACAATTCCTTTCCTTTATTCTGTGCTTATCCTTTCGCTTACTTTCTTTGCTCAAAACTATGGTTGCATTTGCCATGTTGACTTGAGCAACAATGTCCAACTTTGGCTTGATAGGCTTCAGCGAGAGGTTCTTAGACTTTGTGAGGGCAACAGTTGGCGAGGCTTGATGAGATGAGCTGTCTGAGATTTTAGTAGGAAATGTTGTGGGAATGGCAATAAGTTTAGGGGGAGCAGGGGCAGTAGCAATGAGTCTATTAGCCCTAGCTTTGGCCGAGCATCTTTCAGCAAGTCCATTTTCTTTCTTAACATCCCTCTTGTCGATGATTCCCTCGGCTTCAAGTTTAGGCATCTCTACGGATGTGTTGCGGTCCGTGATGAGGCAGTTCTCCAAGACCACAGACATGTTTGAAATAAGCGGCAGGTTGCTCAAGTCATCGGTGGGTCCGTCTTTACCAACCATATTCCTCCGTGGCTTAGAGTTTGTTGTGGGACTGTGATCACTGTTGAGCAATAGTTTTCTGTTCTTTGGAGAGCCACCTGGATTGAGCTTATACATGGTTCTTGGCTTCTTGGACATAATATCGAGATTCTCAGTGGAGTCAAAGGCCACATTGCTGAGCGATTCATCGTAATCCGAGAGCCTGTCCTCACTCTCTGCCTCAAACTCCTGCTTGCTATCGCTGTCCAAATGTGCGTGTGATTGGTGATAGCGTAGCCCATTGATATGCTTGTACTTCTTGTTGCAGTTAGGATGAGGACAATCAATTAGAATCGGAGAGGCGCATACTTGGTCCAGAAATGCTGGATCCGATTTCCCCTGTGGAGTGGACGGAGCACTCTTGGATTTGGCACGTATTCTTTTCCCATTTCCGCTCCTAACATCCTCTGAAACTAAGCTCAAATCTAGATCAGCTGGGGCCTTGCTTTTCCTTTTTCCACATATAAGTGGACTTGACTTTATGTCCTCCACTGAATAGTATGCAGGAGTCCTACAGGTACTAAGGTTTAGACTTCCTCGCCTGCCTTTGTTGCCCATACCCATTCCACGCCTCTTATGTGTTAGCCCTCTTATCTTGGAGATACCAGGTTCTAAAACAGGCTGGTCTGACACTGCCAATCGCATCCGTTTACCACGTCCACGCCCACATGGCATGTCAGAATCACTCATTGGGGACTCACAAAACCTAGTGAATAATAACAGTACAGCATCAGTATATTTGCATGTAGTATTAAAATGTTATTTCACTGGTTCTCAATTCTGCCTATAGTCCATTGTCCCTGCACATTTTAGTGATTTCCAAGCTTGTTAATTAGTTGATTAGTTGTATCTGGTGTGTTGGGGGCTGGGTACAGTGCACCTATAAGACAAGTGCTGAAAACCATATTTTAATTGATGGAACAGTTTTCTGCATCAGTTGGTCATAAAATGTAATCTGTTCTTAATACAGAGGCACATTTGAACCCTTGCAATGAAAACACCTTTTCACTGCAAGAGCTCAATTATAGACAATGTGCTAATAGTAATAACACAACAACAATCTGTCCTGTCTTTATTGTTGATCATGAATGAAACATTGCTGGTGGAAAAAAATAAGTGAACCCTTGAATTCAAAAACTGGTCGAACCACCTTTGACCTTTAACAGCAGTGACTTCTATAATCTCCCATGGTAAATTGCACTGTGGGCCTGAAGAATGACATTTTACATATTAATGACACAGACCTTGCTCAGGAGGAGTTTCAGACCAAATTCTTCAGCTGTCTGGTGTCAGTGGCCCTCTTGAGGTCATTGTAAATTGGTTTAAGGTCTCAGTTCTTACTGGGACATGCTAAGAAATTCATTTTATTATTTGAATGACAGAAGAGAGATGTTAACCACTTCCAGTCATGACTTTAGCCATTAGGTTTTTACCTCACTGACCATTCAGATCTTCGTTGGACATCTACTACTATGGATGAACAGTCTCTATTTCGAGACAGTATGAGTACAAGCTGATGAATATTTCAACTCTTTCCACTGTAACACTTTCCAGCATTATGGCAAACAACAATTACTGATTGCAGATCTGAGACTTGGTTCACATCAGCAGATTGTGAACATTGTTTTTTTTATTCTCACACCTCCAATCACATTTATTGATTAGAATAGTGTTGCACAAAGAATTGAAAGTACTGAAACATTTTAATACTCAAACTTGGCAATTGGCTGTATGCACACAAGGTCTGTGATGTGCTTCTGTTAGATGTTATACCAGCAGTCCAGCTTCTGATTTGTGAGCGAACGAGTACAGACAACTAAAGAAAGTTTCTGTTCTGACCTTGTTTCAGTGGATCTAGTGTGAACAAGTACAGCCAAGACCAAGTGTTGTTGAGCGGTGAGATGTAGAGGAACATACGATGGAACATGAACTTTGAGACGACTAGCTATGACTACTGTTTAGTTCTTGAAGCTGCAGGTCTGGATTTGGTGCTGATTAAGAAGCTTGTAAATGAGGTAGAAGACCTGCGACAAACATTAGAGACTAAACTACAAAACTGCTTTGGCCTTTGCAGGGTCTGATGAAAACATTCGGTTCTAGATAAGATACTACAATACCGTCTATTACAAATAAGTGGCACCAATGTAACTGTATTTTGATGTATTTTATTGACAACTGAAGAGCTGTGTATGGACTATAGAGATCACATTTGGTGTTAAAGACAATGATGAGTTATTAGCCAGACTAATGATTTCATATCGAGTATCATGATACTACGCTCAGGGTGTTTTCACCCCTACAGGGTTTGGTCCAGACCTTCATACTTTTCAATTGGGTCTGAACAGCATGTCTAAAAGGTGCCTCAGACCAGAATTTGCTTGAAACAGGCCATCATCGCTCATTAAACATCAGAAGACGAAAAAAAGCAGAAGCACATGAAGAGACGAGGAGAGCAAATGTATTTTTGAAATCTGGACCAATCGTGTGAAAATTCTGCTTGAAAAAATGGGCAAAACATTCTGAGAGGATGAGCGAGAGGATATGACAGAACGATGCCACTGCAGAAACTGCAGAAGTGGTACATAAAGGTGTGCCATGTTTATGATGACCTGGGTACTCACACACCCAACAAACTCACCCATTAACCCTTTAACATCCTCGCCAAGAAAGAAGAAATTGAATAATTTTTGGGGTAGAGATGGGGGTAATTTTTTTTTTACCTTAAGACTCCACAGTTTTTATGTACACTTTAAACATACAAGGAGATGCACTTTATGGAAAAATCTGAACATAAACTGTAGAATAACATGTTAATTTTGTTCACTTTTTTAACCACACTCATCCATGTGGTGATGCAACAGCACTAATGGGTTTTCAACATTTGATGAAGTTTATTACTTGTTTTAACTATGAAGCAGTTGGTTTACATTCAGACAAGAAAATGTTGCATTTCTGATGTCTAATGGATGTTTTTTAGCCTAACATATCTCGACCGATTGGTAGAGATGACACAATCACATTGTCTTAAGTTCAACACCTTCTTCAAAAAGATATAGTGACTTAAATGTACTCTACCAAATGGTTGAGGAGGATGTTAAAGGGTTAAAATTCATAACACGACAACATCTCTTCTAGAAACCAATCAGAGAGAAGTATACAGAGACACCACCTACGTAGGTGATGACGGGATGTAGGAGTGTAGTGAAATGTTCTTTAGCACTAAACTGCAGCGTGACCAATACTAACCAGACTCCATGTTTGTTAGCTCCGGACTTGTTAGCCTAGGGGTCCACATACTTGTGAATGTTTGAACAATGTAGCCAACATGAGCAAGAATAATACAGCATTTGATTGGTTGATTAATTGATTGATGTTTTATGTTTATCCTTTTTCAAACAGGGTTCACAAACTTTTTCTCACCATTATACACCGATCAGCCATACCATTAAAACCTATTAAGGCTAATATGATGTTGGTCCGCCACATGCAAACAAAACAGCTCTGACCGAACAAGTCTTGGACTCTACGAGAGCTTTGAAGGTGTAATGTTGACGTTTGCAGCTGATAAAGTGAGACTGGACCCCACAGATGATCAGATTGGAGGCCACTGTTGGTAGATACTAACTACTGATGACCAGGAGCCCCCAAGCTTTAACCCAGTCATTTGGCTGTAAGTCTTTGCCTTGTAAAAGTGGCTCAGATCTGCACAATGCAACATCCAACAACTGTTATTTTACCGTCTAATGTATCCCAGACCTTCCCGTGTGACACCGACATGAAAAAATCTATGTTATTCACTCATCTGTGAGTGCTGAGTGGCATTAATGTGGCTGATCAGTGTATTCATTGAAATGTTTATACAAAAAAGGAAGTGTTACCGAGGTGGCGCCCAGTCATGCTTGGTACAGTCTAAGAGAGTTCCCACATAGGTCCTTTTCCTCCATGTGACATTCACCACGAGAACCCCTGAAGTCAGGCAGTCAGACAGAAATGATAATGTGCTATGAGTTGTTAAAAATTACAGAACCAAAAAATTTTAATGCATTTAATGCTCTATAAGTGCTATTCTCAGGTCACGTTAGAGTAACGACAAGACTTGGAATATTGGAATGACACTGGAACGGCACAATATTACGAATATTCTGGCTAGAAACCACATTTTGTTCACATTTCATTATGCGCACAGTATTTCTGTATGGATTCATTATGTGCTTGATCTCAGCCAGGGTTGTTAAGATGGTGTTCTGCAATTTTAATTTGCTTAATCAATATGCAACCAGTGTCTCCACTTCCCTCAAATGCTCAAACGCTTTAGTAGGTGATTCAGTCTCCCAGCTGCTTTGAAAATGGAGCCCTGTGGTGCTCGTAGCTTATGGCAAAAGAAGTCCTTCACCCCTTCGCATGTATTTGTGACACACATCTACACGCAGAGCCACGAATCTCTTGATTTATTCGCACACAGCTTGAGCTGATAGGCTTAAACTCTGAGTGTGGAGTGATTTTTCTTATCGATGCTTATCTGTGATGTGCTTCCTAATGTCAGCTCTTACCCTCCTCTGTTTCGTGCCATACGATGCCCTCCAAATTGACGCTTGTTCCTGGTTGACATGGCTCCATGTAGTTTGACTCAGTGGCTCTTTCAGCCTCTTGGGTATTGGTCCCCACTGACCTGGTTTTTATACTTAACTGATAAAACAGGAAAAAAACAACAGGAGGCACACAGTGGATGGTGAAATCAGTGATAATGGCTGATTGAGCACTAGTGATAGACCGATTAATTGATTGGCTGATAAATTGGCTGATTTTTGGATGATCGAAAAATTATTGTTAAACAATCAGCCTGCCAGGGTCACATTTACAGGCACTTCTACAGCCAGCCTTATCAGTGTGGCTGCTTTAGAGAGCGCCCATTAGTGCCAACTTCACCACTCTGAGGGCGCATGACTGACAAGCCTTTTTAAAGTCAACAATTCTTTTATTTTTTAACATTTAGGCGACACAACATGCTATCAGCTGCCCTGAAAAACCCATATCTGTCCAACTTAATGAACATCAAATGTCATTTCAAACGAATGGCACATGCAAAAAAAAAAAAACAGTGTAGACAAAGGAGGGGGGAGTCGGTGCTTTTCTACACAAAAACAGTGCATACCATGAAACAGCTTCAAATGCACACTAAGCCTTTTGTCAAAAGAGAGAGAGAGGGATGGAGTGATGCTGCCGAGGTCTCCAATAGCAACAAGGCAGCCCAGGAAAATACAAAGGAAATGGCTGACAACAATGGGATGCCTAGATGTGATGTATTTACAACTGGCCAGTTTATCAGTATGGAGTGGCATGGAGGCTGACTTATATAAACAGGACTGATGCAGCATCTGATCTGCATATACATGTACATACACACACAGTGCAGACTTCACACTCGCTGTACATCATATACATGAGATGCAGCATCTGCACGGCCTTATAGTCTCACCGTCTTAGGCGAACAGGCTGCCTCCGTCTCAGCATCCACAGCTCCGGCTCTCATCCCAGCGTCCATCGCTGCCTCTCCACAATAGCACGGCTTATCTTTCCAGCCGTCGTCCTGCAGGCCCGGTCCGTATGCCGCGGTATCGCCGCCGTGCCTGTCCTTCCGCGCCCGCGCCGAGTCCTTCGCCTCCCGCTTGAGCCCCCTACCCTGACTCCTGCCTCGCTTCCCGTCTTTGCCTTTGGCGCTGACATCACCGGGATGCTCGGCCGCGCTCATCCCCGCTCGCTCGCCGCGGAACAGCTCGCCGTCGCTCTCGGCCGCCGAATGCCGCCGCCTCGCTTTGAACCTGCTCGCTCGCGCAGCGGCGGGCGGCGCGCCGGGACCCGCGAGGCCGTCCAGCGCGCGCTCGCGTTCCAGTTCGAGCCCGAGCTCGCGTTCGAGCTCGTGCACGCGCTCGCGCTCGAGTTCGAGTTGGCGCGCGCGCGCTCGAGCTCGCGCTCCGGCTCCTCCTCGGCGGCGCCTTTCATCCCCCGCGCTCCCTCTCCAGGCCGACGCGCACATCGCCGAGCTCCTGCTCAGCCTCGCGCTCCTGTCCGTCGCCACTGACATCCTCCGCCCGCGAGCTGTGACCTCAGCACCGGGAAAAGCCAAAACATCTCCCCCGCAGCCTCGATTCAGCTTATCGAAGCAGACGATGGTCACCCCGAGAAGAGGACACGGTGACCATTTGAGTGAGCTCACGGCTTCATTACAATGATCATCAGTCCTCTTTCTCTTCATCAAACCTCGTTTTGTCAACGTCCGGAGACAATAAACTTAACAGTGCTTCATAGAAACGTTCAGGGAATGTTATCTTTTAGTTTCCAAAAACGTTCTGTGAGCAAATCTATGATTATCCAGCAAAGTTTTGTTTACCGAAATAAAAATCATTTTAGTTCTGCGTTAAGATTCAGAGAACGTTCTCCTAACGTTCCTGTAACATATACATCAAGAGAACATTGTATGGACGTTATAAAGTGAAAAGATAAGATATGGTGAGGTGATGAAAAAGAGGACACCTTAGCGGTGGTGGTTATGTGTGTGTGTGTGGGGGGGGTGGGGGGGGGTGGAGTTGGGGGCGCATAATGTATTACATATTCAAATACATTTTTTTGGTGCTTGAACACAAATTTTATTATTATTAGTTATTAATAAATATTGATAAATTATGATTTCTATTTTATTAATAATTACTAGATACTATTAATAATATACTAATAATAACTATTAAACGTTATTATGAATAATAAAGTAATACAAATGAATATTAATCATTAATAACATATTATCGTCTGTGCAGCCTACCATCGCGAAGCGATGACGGCGTATGACGTGACATGACATAACATATTAATACATTATTACATATTATTTATAAATAATAAACTGTTAAAAGCATGTAGCATAAAATTATCATCCAACCCTTTTCAGTCAACTTCACTTCAGCTCATTATCACCAATGTTACACTTATGTTTGGACTGTATGGTCAATAGATCTTATTTACAAAGAATTATACCTCATTTTTGAGCAAAAATAAGCAGAAATTCTGAATTATTTTGATAATAGATGGGGGCACGGTGGCTTAGTGGTTAGCACGTTCGCCTCTCAGCGCTGGGGTCTTGGGTTCGATTCCCCATCTGAGCGGAGTTTCCATGTTCTCCCCGTGTCTGCGTGGGTTTCCTCCGGGGTCTCCAGTTTCCTCCCACAGTCCAAAAACATGGAGGTCAGGTGAATTGGGTACTCTAAAAATTGTCCGTAGGTGTGTCTGTGTCTGTGTGTCACCCAGCGATGGACTGGCGCCCTGTCCTGGGCTTAGTTGACTAGTGTAATGCCCTGCCCTGCGCCCGGTGAGGGGGTGGGGGACTAACCGCGACCCTAATAAGGATTGAGCGGGTGTGATAATGAATGAATGAATGAATTTTGATAATAGTTACACTTAGAGGCATGTAAATAGATGGCTTATCACAGACTGGTAGATACACGCACACAGACACACACTAATATTCATGAATATTAATGAATTAATTTGAGTAAATATTAATAAATTTTAATATGAAACCAAAAGACGTCTCTCTGACGTGACACAGGCAGTACAAACGCTCAACTTGTAAACAACTTACAGGTGAAAACAGACTGCTGGCCAAATTACAGTCCAGACTCCACTTGAGAGAGTGACAGCGGCGACGGCCAATCACACGTTAGCAAGAAATGACAGAGCCAATCGATGAGCTTGTGGCAGCCTAAAGGGAAACCGGCTTGTATTTCAGCTGGGTCTCCATTTCATATAGCTCAACATCTCACTCAAGTGAACCAAACGGAATAGGGGGAGGCGAGACTAGTTAATCCTGGATGTTTGTGAAATTCCCCCTGGATGTTCTTTTTAAGTCTCAACAAGAGGACATGTCTGGGTAAAAGAGGACGTCTGGTCACCATAGTTAAGAACACTTTCTGAACACATGTTTACATGTTCAGTGTCCTTATAAAATTCCACACAGCTGACAATGTTTGGTTAAACAAGCTCAGTGTTGTGAAATTCTTCCCAGCTAACTGGTTAAACAGGCTCTGGAATGTTAGCTTTTAGTTTGCAGAACGTTGTGAAAATGTTTTTAGGTTGTGTTTACATAATTCACCTCAGTTCTGCAGAGAATGTTCCTCTAGCATTCCTGCGACATTTACCTTAAGAGAACCTTGTACAGACATTATTTATTATAAGGTTAACGGTTCCCAGAATGTTAGGAGAATGTTTTCTGGTCACACGATCAGTTTTCTCATAAAATCCTGCCCATCAAACAATGTTTATTGTCTAACTCAGGACGCCACCCACTTGATTGTCCGAACCCTTGTTATCTCAAGACTTGATACTGCAGTTCACTCCTGGCTGGTCTTTCTATGTGAGCCATCAGGCCCCTGCAGCTGATCCAGAATGCAGCTGCTCAGCTGGTCTTAAATCAGGCCAAGTTCTCTCACATCACTGCACTGCTGTGTTCACTTCACTGGCTTCCTGTAGCTGCTCACATCAGATTAAAATCCCTTGTCCAAAGTTTTCAGATTTCATTTGTAAATCAGCTAAACTGTGTTTAGTCCAAAGTCAACACCTACCAGGAGATTTGAGAGCACTTCATGTTTCCATCTGCTGACAATCTTTACGGTGATGCCCAGCAGCTGCCCACAGTGTGAACACTACTACTGACCATGAGTTTTACCAACTCATGAGTTTTAAGTCATAAAAAGACTTAAAATATGTCACTTTAGAATATTTCATTTGGAGTTTTAAGTAAATTACTATTCAATACTATTTTTCAGTTAATTTATGAACCAAAACAAACGTTTTCACAATGTTTTAAAATGCACTAGTACATCAGACAGTGAAGCAAATGTAGAATAAAGACACAACTTTGTTAAAAATCATTTATTGAATGAGTTCAGTGTTGTGCATCATCCTTTCAGCCTTTACTGAACAGCAGACATCGTGGTTATGTTCTGTAAGTATTGTGCTCTTCATAAATTGATTATAACTGAGCTTAATGGCAGATGGTTTTATACATAACGCTAACTAAAAGCTTTAAAGTGTTCAGAGCTACGCTGGACAGGAGCCGTTTGAACAGCATTAATGTGGATAAAATGTTGCATATATGTATGACAAATCAAATAAAACAGCTCTAACCTGATTAGATTCATGGATTATAAGCCCACAGACTCTATTTATTAGAACACAGAGGGAATATTAAAGTACAGTGCCACAATAAAAATGAGAAAATTGTTGAAAAAGTTCCTTTTTTGTACATATTTTAATTTTAAAAAGGTGTATTTTATACTCACTACACATAAAGTGACATATTATAAGTCTTTTATGGTTTAATGTTGATCTGTATGGCTCATGAAAATCAGAAACCCCGAATCTCAGATGATCAGAATAGAATCTATGACTTTTTACATTTTTTTATTAAAATATTAACAAAAATGAACTTTTCCCACAATCTTATTTTTGATGCACTAATAATCTCATGTCTGAAATATCAGTGCTAGATTTTTTTAACCCGTAATCCTGGGTTAAGCATTGTGTTGGGTTATTTCTACAGTGTTGGGAAGTTAAGCCTCTGAGTTAAAGTCTTTTGTTCTTATATTTACATTGTGGTGGGTTGTTTATGGGTAGTTTGAACTGCTGGGTTAGTGAAAGTACCCAGCCTGTGACGATTCACTTTTCATCAGACAAGAACAAAGAGTTAACATCAATCTATACAAATACCTTTAACACATTTAAATGTAGTGTCAGAAATTATGACCACCCCTGGTTTTGGAATGAACTCAGCCTGGGACATCACAGGGTGATCCCTTACACAGGGATTATACAGGTCAGCTGGTCCACTGTGGTGAGACGATTATTCTGTACCAATCTGGCATCAATGGCCCACAGGGCAAAACTGGAAGTCTATTCCCAGTAAAACGTTCCACAAAGTCAGTGGTTTCTTAGATGCTACCTCCACCATGCTTCACAGTCACATCACATCCATGATGATGGTTTTACATTCTTATACAACTGACTGGTATGCTCACTTATTTATACCTGCCGTAAACCTTGGCACATGGCGTCGGTGACGTCCCCGGGCCAAGATCATTCCGAACAATGGGTGGTCATCTGCTATAACGTGCTAACAGCACTGACTCTGTAACCTTACATAAATGATACATATCACACATGCAACTGTTTATTTCTCAAAAGGCA
>BRDA01093883.1:0-10418 GCA_036984385.1 Crenuchus spilurus | reverse complement strand
AAAGAAGAATTGAACACAATTGATCTGATTGAATTCAGTACATCTTTCTGGTGTACACCAGTGCTGGGGTCAATCTTCAGTGGCCTGTTTATGAAAATCTCTGACTCAGCTGATAATAAATGAATCAAAGTAAACATGTTAAAGCAGCAGATCTCCCATTTTTGTGACTCGGGACATCATCCAGTTAAAAAAAAACAAACCTGTAGAAGTTTTCATTTTATAACACAGTCCAAACATACATTTGACAAGAACAGCAGCTCTTCTCCAATAGTTTGTAATTTTTTCTTTGTGTTATTATGACCTACTAAGAGGTTTGTCTTAGAGCTGTAGATGGTTTTTTCTATTATTGTAAAGTCATACATTAAAAAACAGAATCATGAACAAAATAATTTCCAAGAATAAAGTCCAGAATCTCACATTATTAGAATATTTAATTTGGAGCAAATTACTATTCAAACACTATCAATATTACAACAGTGAAGGCTGAAGTAATTTTACACATATTGTATGAAATATGTAATGTTTACACTGAATATGCAAGTTTACCTTTTTTTAATTTAATTATGAACAACATATATATATATATATATATATATATATATATATATATATATATATATATATATATATTCTGATTATTTTTATGTGACTGTTTACCTCTTTTGGATTTCTGATGTAAATAATTCTTGAATATGTTTTCTTTGTTTTTTGTTTTTTGTTTTTTGTTTTTTTTGCACTTTAAGTAAATAAAATGTTTTTTTTTTTTTTTTGTGGGCACCTACATGTGAAAAGTCTGTCTAAGAGTCTGTCTGACCACAAAGCAGTCAGACGAGGAAGTCTACACTTACTGCTTATTCATTTCTATAAAAACACATCACAATGGCTTCATAACCCATTTATCTTAACCACTGTAGTAAACAAAATGCCAAAACTTCAAAATCATATATTTCAGATAACTACCAATTTAACTTCAGTTCAGTTACATTTATCTAAAATATCACAGTCATGAAATTTACACACAATGTAAAGAGTAACAAACATTTTCAAATTATGTCTGAAACTGAAAAAAACATAAGTGGAGATACTTGTTTTAGTAAATGAACTCTTCATATTCAATAAAATTGATACTGCATTGACCCGAAAAAGGAAGGAGATAAGAACATTATATGTGGGAACACTATAAAACAGGTAAGAATAGAGTCAAAATGTAAACATTTTTAAGTAATATATAGTGTTTCATGAAATATTTAAAACCTTTGTGATATGCGTTTAGAAATTTTAGAAATGTCTTGTACCCCGACACCTCCCTCTCTGGACATGTTGAATAAATGTTTGATTATATAACCATTTTGTTACAAACGTATTTTGTAATCAATGTAATTTTTGTGGTTTATTGGTAAATACTGATTTACAACATAGGGCAAAATGTACAATATTACTGTTTTTGTTTTTTTACATAATTTTAAGCTACTGCATATTCATATTGTTATGATGGCTGTCCAGGTGGATAATGCAGATGCTGAAGCAAAGTATATTAATGAAGGTTTAATGAGTGATCACAAGTGAAATCACACCAACAGAAACAAAGTAACTCCAGCAACATGAAACTGAGGACTAAACAGAACAAACGACCAGCGACAAAATTATGAAACACAAGGATATATATAGGGTTAGGGTCAGAAATTAACAAGCGGATTGGGAACAGGTGAACTTAATGACGACATGGGAGTGACAAACAGAACAGGGGTGAATTCTTAAAGTGACAGAGACTGAAAATAACAAAGACCTACAACATGACACAAACACAGAGCTACAATATGACACATACTGTATTTGACACCTAAAAGCTGTAATTTTTTTTTACAGTATAATTAATAGTAAAAAAACAACAACACAAAAAATATTTGTAATTCAACTACAGGAAAAATAAAACCAATATGTGCCACAATATGTTTATATAATCCATAAAAAATACTTGTGACATTACTGCTCTTTAAAATGTATCTAATGTGTTTCCCTCCTGTTTATGCCACACACACACACACACACACACACACACACACACACACACTTCACTTTGCAACCAAATTATGATGTACAAGGACATCTTTTCACCTTTCACTTTTTAACCAAATCGCAATGTTGAGATGTCTGGCAAAGTTGTCCAGGTTTGCTCAAACATTGTTTAAAAGAAAAAGATTTCCCAGATGAGTATTGGGACCTCAGCCATCTGTGCATAATATTGTTCTCAAATTATCTTAAAAAGCTCTAGTTCTTTAGATCCCAGTGGTGGAGGTCCAGACCCAGAGAATATGCCAGTTCAATCCCTACTCACGATGGGGATGATGTCAAAGAGAACAGATAATTACAGTCATGGCCGAAAGTGTTGGCACCCCTGTATTTCTCCCAGAAAATTATTGCAATTACACATGTTTTGTTATACACATGTTTAATTCCTTTGTGTGTAATGGAACAACACAAAAACAGAGGAAAAAAGGCAAATTTGACATAATTTCACACAAAACTCCAAAAATGGGCTGGACAAAATTATTGGCACCTTTTCAAAATTGAGGGTAAATAACTTTGTTTCAAGCATGTGATGCTCATTCAAACTCACCTGTGATAAGTAACAGGTGTGGGCAATTTAAAAATCACACCTGAAACCAGATAAAAAGGAGAGAAGTTGACTCAATCTTTGCATTGTCTGTCTGTGTGTGCCACACTAAGCATGGAGAACAGAAAGAGGAGAAGAGAACTGTCTGAGGACTTGAGAACCAAAATTGTGAAAAAATATCAACAATCACAACATTAAAATGTTTTTAATGTTTATGTAAAAAGTCACATAAAATATTTAGCTGCTGTTTATCCTATAGTCCACCAGAGGTCGCTAATGTGTAGTGGTTTTACAAGAGTTGTCGCATAAAGACCCCTTTTCCTCCAGAAAGCTCATACTGGTGTCAGTGTGTTACTTCTGAGGTGGACAAGACATCTGATCCTAATTACAGTGTAGCTTCCCTGTGTATAAACAACACAGAGAAATGTGAAACTGTGGAAGTTCAATCAGGAAATTTACACCAAATAACAACAATTTTATTTACAATAAATAACTGTCAAGTCAAGACAATTTTTTTATGCAACTGATGTCACAAAGCAGCTTTACAGGGTTAGTAATAACAAAACACCAAAGCCCATTTGAACAACCCAACGGTGACACTGACAAGGGAAAACTAACTCAGAGCTGTAGGAAGACACCTTGGGAGGAACCAGACTCACATGGGGGACCCATCCTCCTCTAGTCAGTACTTATAAGTTCTTGATAGACAGTCACACAATTGTATGGTGCTGATGGAGTGTTCAGATATACCGATATTTTGACAGTAGTGAAACAGAAATGGTTTAATAATAATAATAAAATAATAATAATAATAATAATAGTAATAACAATAATAATAATAATCAGCATCATCATAATAATGGTAGCAGCCAGTAAAATCCATATAAACTTGATTGATGTCAGTAGAGTAGGGCATCTGGAGAAGGTCACAGTAGTTGGTTGTTGGTGGGCAGCTGGTCTAAGGTGGCATCATACAGAGAATAGTAATCAGTCTTCCATCAGCCTTGTACTGGACCAGTGGGCAATCACGCACTCAGAAAAAGACAATCAAAATTAGTTCTGTTTGGATTTATAGAACAGAGGGATTATGAGACATATCAGAGTGTAGCTATTGACTCCGGCAGAACAATCTAGAACAGCCTACCTAAAAGGAGAGAGTCAGAAGGTAAACAGACATGGGAGCTCCCCGAGACACTGGCATCCCTCTGCTCACCGTCAACAAACCTGAGTGATCACGTTAGCAGCGATATGACAGCCCAAGCATCTCAGTTCACTATAAATCCCTACGCCAGTGCACCCCTGGACCTACAACCTTTCTATAATGTAAAGTATTAATTACCAAAAGCTGAACTAAACAGATATGTTTTCAGCCTAGTCTTAAAGGTTGAGACTGTGACTGAGTCCCAAACATTGTCTGGGAGGTTATTCCAAAGATGAGGGGCCATATAAGAGAAGGCTCTTCCCCCTGCTGATGATTTCTGAATTCTGGGAACTATCAAGAAGCCAGCACCCTGTGATCTAAGTAAACGAGATGGTTCATAATAGGAAATAAGGTCTTATAAATACTCAGGGGCAAGACCATGTAGCGCTTTATATGTCAATAAAAGAATTTTATATTCGATTTGGTATTTAACTGGAAGCCAGTGTAGTGCTGATAAAACTGGGCTAATATGGTCAAATTTTCTGGTTTTTGTAAGAACCCTGACTGCTGCATTTTGAACTAATTGAAATTTATTTAGGTTTCTGCTTGAGCATCCTGATAATAGTGCATTACAGTAATCTAACCTAGAAGTAATGAATGCATGCATTTTTCTGCATCCTGTAGGGATAAGGCATTTCTTGGGAGGTTTCAAGATTGGTGGAAGGACTATTAACAATCTCAGAAATGCAGATGACATCGTCTTATTGGCCACATCAAAAGAACAACTAGAAGAGCTGGTGAGTCGCACTGAGAAGGCTGCAAAAGAATATAACATGCAGATCAATGCAGCTAAAACAAACGTGATGACGAGCACTGAAGATATACTGAAGATCACAGTCGACGGAAGACTTCTGGAACAAGTAGACTCTTTCACATATTTGGAATGCAGAGTAACAAAAGCTGCAGACTGTGCCAGTGAAGTGAAGACAAGAATGGCCATGGGCATGTTGGTGATGGTCAAATTGACAAAGATGTGGAAAAGCAAGTCAATTAGCACAAACACCAAACTAAGACTGATGAAAGCCTGGGTCTGGCCAGTAGCTACATATGGATGTGAAGCCTGGACACTGAAGAGGAAGAAAGATGTATTCAGGCTTTTGGGAACAAGTGCATCAGGAAGTTGCTGAAGATCTCATGGATGAAGATGATGACCACTGAGCAAGTATATGAGATGCTAGAACTCAAAAGGAGTTACTGATGCACGTTAAATCCCACAAGTTACGTTACTTTGGTCATGTGATGAGGCAGCACATGAGAGCATTGAAGGAAGTGTTATGACTGGACTTGTGGAGGGAGTTGAAGACGTGGAAGACCAAGAATAACCTGGATGGATAACATCAAGACGTGGACAGGATTATCAGGTGCTAGCCTGCTACAAGCAACCAGAGACAGATGGCATTGGAGAGAAGTGACTTGTCTGTGCAGCCTACCATCGCAAAGCGATGACGGCGTATGACATGACATGACGAATGATAAATCAATTATGACACCAAGATTTGCTACTGAGTCAGGTGTAACAGTGAAGTTATCCAGAATTAAATTTAAGCCTGATAATTTTTTTCTTATGGACTTTGGGCGCGGGAGAAGGACCTCTGTTTTGTCACTATTTAAGAGAAGGAAGTTATATGACATCCATCATTTCACGTCTTTTACACAGTCCTCCATTTTCTTTAATCTAATCCTGTCATCAGGTTTAGTTGATATATAACGTTGTGTATCATCTGCATGGAACAGAGGAAATTAATATTATGTTTACTTATAACGTGGCCTAAAGACAGTATAAAAAGTATAAATAATAGAGGTCCTAAGATAGATCCTAGTGGAATTCCACATCTCACTTTTGTACTGCTGGACAATACATCATTAACATTTACAAACTGGTAAAGTTCTGTTAGATAAGATTTAAACCACATTAGGGTTTTTCCTGTGATTTCAACCATGTTCTCTAGTCTTATTAGGAGAATATTGTGGTCTATTGTATCAAAAGCTGCACTTAGATCAAGTAAAACTAATAAGGATATGCAGCCTTGATCAGAGACAAGAACAATTTGTTATCTTAATAAGAGCTGTCTCAGTGCTATAATGGGATCTAAATACAGACAGGAACTTTTCATAAATTTGGTTTTAATGCACATATGATACCTTAGACATAAATGGTAAATTAGAAATAGGTATATAATCGGAAACTGAAAGTTCAAGGTCAAAACATAAACTCAATTATCCACTATTTAGTGTTGCTCTGGAAGTCCAATGTCCTGAGAGGCTTGACATCAAAGTCCACTACCTGCCTGGTAGTCTGGAGTCCACTGGGAACTAGAAACGCTGAAGGAGAGAGAACAGGGTAGATAACACACCAGGTCACCATACATGCATCCTCACACAAACAATGTTCCACAAACTGATCTTGTTTCTGCTCATTATAAGGCCTCCACTTAATGAAAGGGAATGTAGTTCAGGTGCGCATAGTGCCTAGTACTTGGGTGAATGTGACCTCTGGTGGCCGGAGTTGGCTATTGCATGTGTCTGCGACTAATTTTCTCCCCGTACACTTGACCCCGATACCTCGCCATCTGCTGCAGCCCTAACAGAGTCTAGATTTGATTTCTTGATCAAAGGTTTAATAACTGCTAGTTTAAAATCTTTGGGTACGTGTCCTAAGTTGAGGGATGAGTTTATTATTGTTAAAATAGTTTTAATTATGTTGCACAATATACTGTTATTCGATTTTCTTCTTCTTCTTCTTCTTCTTCTTCTTCTTCTTCTTCTTCTACTTCTTCCACCGGATTTTTGTCCCGCTTCTTGTCCCGCAGTTTTTCAGATATCGACACCGTTCCAACTCCAGATTGTTCGGTCTGATTGCGTGATCCAGGCTTGTATACAGAATTCTGATTGGATGTGCGGTTTTCCTACAAACTTCCTTAATTTGGGAATTTTTTCCCATTAAGAATGAATGGGGAACAAAAATGCATGCTCATCTACTGTACTTCTGCTTGACCGATTCGCACTGTTTCGGATACACTATATCCGGGCAGGCCCCCGAGCACAAATTCACTGTTGTTTTGACCCGCACTCATTTATTTGTCGTTTTATTGACATCCCTTTTTGGTCCCATTGACTTCCATTCATTTTCACCCATATCAAATTCCAGGCTTCCTTTTGCCAGACAACTACCAAAATTGATATACTCCATCAGGGCAGGTAACGGAGCTCTACTCCAGAGCCGTACTGACCCACACTTCTCTTTTTGTCATCTTTTCATCCCTCATTCCTTCCATTCATTCCCATTAATTTTCACATACAGACATGGCAACCACCTCAGATACTATAGCAACCAGCTAGTCTCTCCTTAGCAACCACCTTGGAAAGCATAGCAACCGCCTAGGGTGCCATAGCAACCACCTTGGGTCCCATAGCCACCGCCTTGGGAGCCATAGCAACTGCCTTGGTGGCCACAGCATCCGCCTTGGGTCCCATAGCCACTGCCTTGGGGGCCATAGCAACCACCACAGATACCACAGCATCACCTTACAAACCAACTGGGACACCTTAGCTTGTGGGCCATGTTAGCAATGCGCAACATCCTGTGTTTCCTTCAGGAAATGCACTTTTCTAGTTGTAACTGAGAGTGTTTTTTTAAGTAGTTTTGAAGGAATAGCATCAAGTCTGCAAGTTGTGTAGCTTGACAAAGCAATAATTTTCTCCAGGTCTAGTTGTGATATTGGATTAAAAGCTTCCAGCCTGTCTTCTACAAATGTGTTTTGTTCTATCTGATCTAAACCTGATAGCAGACAGCATGGGGTTAAGGCTATGGATGTAGATTTTTGTTTAATGTTTTCTATTTTCTTATTGAAAAAGTCCCAAAAGGTGTTACAGGTAAGATTAGGCAGGTTTGTAAGTTTAGAGATTACACTGAAAAGTACTCTAGGATTATTTTTATTGGCTTCAATCACTAATGCAAGATATTCTGACTGTGTTTTGATGAGTGCTTTTTTATGCTCAGTAAAGCTGAGTACTAGTTTCCCTACTGTTTGTTTTAAGGTGCGAGTTGGTTCATTACACCATTGAGTAAGCTTTTTCTGTCTCGTCTTTTTATATTGTCTACAATGTCTAATGTTAAATGGATGATATTTCCTAAATAATCAATTACTCTTTGTAATTCAGTTTGGCTTAATGAAGAGTAAACAGGACTTGATAAGTCTGGGAGGTTTTCTATAAGAGATTAGGTAGTGATCTGAAATGGCTGGATTTTGAGGAAGAATGTTTAAGTTATCCAAGTTAATTCACAGGGTCAAAACTAAATCCAGGGTGTGATTACAATAATTTAATGAAGACAGTTGTCTTCAAAAGCTCTCATTCAAACAGAGCAGACAGAGAGACACTGTGAATGATATTACTGACCTGAGACCTGTGACAGTGAAGTACAGTAGCAGGAATATAAGTTCTTAAATAATGTGGTTTTATTGCCTGCATGGAGAATCACAGTAACAGAAAATATACATGATATTCACTGGAAATTTTCCATTTCTGATATATGGAAATATGTACATTTTCAGCAGGTTTTATTTTAAGCAGAGGGAGATTTCTAGACTCTCTTCTTGATGATGTTGAAGATGAAGTCTACAAACCTACATTTACTTCAAAAGATAAGAACAGAATCTTGTTGTAGACACTTATTGCAGTGGGTAAGAAGATCTCACTGAGCTCTTTAACACAGCACAGCTGTAACAGTCTGCTGCTGAATGTGCTTCTCTGTATTTTCAGTATTAAACAACATCACTGAACCTACAGTTACCAGTCAGGTCAACACATACCAACAGTCCTAATGTTATATAGTCTTATTACCACTTTAATGATACATTACGTCTTTCTGGATTACAGCTTCAAATACATCACTACAAAACGTCTTTAGTGTGATTTTCAAAACTTCACAATCACAGTAAACTATTTCAAAGTTTTAGGACTAAAACATGCAAATCAGATTATTTTGACTTGAAACTCTGTAAAGTGACTAAAGTTGATAAACACACATAAGAAATGCTGAAAGAGAGAATTCTGTAATAAAATCAATCACTGTTAAATTAACATGACTCAGTAAAACAGCTGTCTCTGTAAGTCAAAGTCAGGCTTTATTCAGGTCTAATCTCTGGTATATTGTCCAGCCTCTGTATATAAATGATTTGTTTATTTTATAAAATATTATTCACTGAAGCTTATTAAAGCAAATCTTATAAGTAACATCACCTGCAGACAGACAGCAGACACTGATCTTAAATGGTGAAATATTCTCATCATATTTGCTCATAAATTATGTTTTACATTAAATATGTGTTGTTCATCTGTCCTGAACAGTTTTATTACACTGAGAAAGAGATCTGCTCATTTTAATCCAGCTCAGTACTAATAAGAAGTAATCAAGAAATGACATCACACTAGGTAAGAGAAAACGAAACTGAATGAATCAGGATTGTCACGTCAAATAACTTTTTTATTGCCAATAAATAAGTACTGGTTGGAACTCCTGGATATTCAGAAACTCTGAGAAGACGTTAAACAGTGAATTCTGCCACTTGAGTGAAGGTAAAGAGAAGAGTAAAGGTATGTACTTCAGTAAATGATTCATAGTTCAGAAGTTTAGTCAGTACATGTTTAATCTCAGTGACGTTCATGAGTAAACAAAGTCAGATGAAGACTTTTAACACTGATAGTCATCATATCAGTGAAATATAATGTGATTATTGTCTCAAACAGGAGAAATAAGATTTCCTGTTCACTGATTAAGCTCGTAAGATAAGTTATAAAGCAGGTTTAAAGGTTGGTGTGTTGTGTTAAATGTGTGAACTGAGTGATGTGATTTATTACTGAAAAGGGTCCAACAGGAGGAAGAAAATGACTGAATTTACATCAGAACAACCAAGAAAAGGCAGAAAGAGGAGAAGATCACATCACTGTAAGTAATCACAGCTCATATAACAGGACTGAAATATCTCTGTAATCTTGAGTGCATCAGTAGAGCTTAATCAAAGTAAATCCGGCTTATTCACTAAAGAAAAGTCAGAAAGAGCTGTCATTTGGTAAAAGTACTTCAACTTTATGGAATGAAACTAAACATGAACATTTCTCATAAATAACTAATACAAGTAGCCTTTCTCCATTTACACAGTCTCTGCTGACTCCAGTAGTGTCCTATCTGAAGACCAGTTCCTGTGTTTTATCTGTCTGGATGTGTTCACTGATCCAGTTTCTACTCCATGTGGACACAACTTCTGCATGAACTGTATTAAAACATGCTGGGGTGACAGTGAGCAGTGTCAGTGTCCATTCTGTAAAGAGAAATTCACCAAAAGACCAGAACTAAAGGTCAACACAACACTCAGAGAGCTGGTGGAGCTCTTCAAGAAGAAAAGTGTTCAAGATAAACCTGAAGTTCTCTGTGATTACTGTACTGGAGAGAAGCAGAAAGCCCTGAAATCCTGTCTGGATTGTGTTGTTACATTGTGTAAATCTCACGTAGAGCCTCATAATAATGTTCCAAAACTTAAGAAACACAAACTAATGAACCCAGTGAAGAACCTGGAGGACTACATATGTCAGAAACATGAGAGA
>BRDA01093880.1:7500-25971 GCA_036984385.1 Crenuchus spilurus | reverse complement strand
TAAACAAATGAGACAAATTTTATACTTGCTCATTTATTTATTGAGGAAAATTATCCAATATGACATATTTGTGAGAGGTAAAAGTATGTGAATCTCTAGGATTAGCAGTTAATTTGAAGGTGAAATTAGAGTCAGGTGTTTGCAATCACTTGGATGACAATCAGGAGTTTTATTTAAAGAACAGGGGTCTATGAAAGTCTGCACTTCACAACACATGTTTGTGGAAGTGTGTCATGGCACAAACAAAGGAGATTTCTGAGGAGCTCAGAAAAAGAGTTGTGTATGCTCATCAGGCTGGAAATGGTCACAAAACCATCTCTAAAGAGTTTGGACTCCACCAATCCACAGTCAGACAGATTGTGTACAAATGGAGGAAATTCAAGACCATTGTTACCTCCCCAGGAGTGGTCAATCAACAAAGATCACTCTAAGAGCAAGGCGTGTAATAGTCAAGAGAGGTGACAAAGGACCCCAGGGTGATTCTAAGCAACTGAAGGCCTCTCTTATATTGGCTAATGTTAATGTTCATGAGTTCACCTTCAGGAGGACACTGAACACCAATGATGTGCATGGCAGGGTTGAAAGAAGAAAGCCACTGCTCTCCAAAAAGAACATTGCTGCTCATCTGCAGTTTGCTAAAGATCACGTGGACAAGCCAGAAGACTATTTGAAGAATGTTTTGGTGGACAGATGAGATCAAAACAGAACTTTTTTTAAGTGAAAAGTATTATGTTTGGAGAAAGGAAAACACTGCATTCCAGCATAAGAACCGTATCTCATCTGTGAAACATGATGGTGGTAGTGTCATGATTTGGGCCTGTTTTGCTGCATCTGGGCCAGAACGGATCTCAAGAGAAGGTGGGTCATGCAGCAAGACAACGACCCTAAACACACAAGTTGTTCAACCAAAGAATGATTAAAGAACAGTTACCGGAAACATTTAGTTGCAGTTATTGCTGCAAACAGGGGTCACACCAGATACTGAAAGCAAAGGTTCACATACTTTTGCCTCTCACAAATGTGTCATATTGGATCATTTCCCTCAATAAATAAACGATCAACTATAATATTTGGGTCTTATTTGTTTACACACACACATATAAACAGGTGTGTTTGTGTGTGTGTGTTAGACAGATGTCACATGTACAAGAGAGCCATATTACACTAAATGGTACAAGGTAGCTTAATTCACAATGAATATTAATATAGCACATAATGTGTGAACTATTAACAGTCTAAATTGGTGAAAATGATCATAACAGTATCAGATTATGATATATTACAGCACGAGGAACTACTGAATAATACATATATTAATAATACATATACATATAAATTGTTATATGATGTCGTGTTCAGACAGGTCAGTACTGTCTCAGCATTATGGAGACTTGATGTAGAGGCTTATTGCAGTGGGTACCAAAGATCTTACTTTCACTTCCAGGCAGACTGTAGGGAAATGCCAGTTATATAAATTGCTCAATCTTACCATTGTAATACAGATTTACACTGTGCAGGTGCCCCATTTGACCATTGTTATCCATGGCATTAATTAGTGCATAAAGGCTCTGCCTGTCAAAGGGCAAGGGTCGAGATTTGAACAAACTGGGCAATCAGAATTAGCACACATTGCTATGTTAGATAACAGCAGTCCTGCACGGTCATCATTTGCATAGAAGTTACCTTGGCTGTTAAGATAAGAGTTTAGGATTATTTTTTTTATAAAAATGAAGTAGCTGCACTGATAAAATGACTCTGTAGATGAAGAGGGTAAATCCTCCCTGCCATGAGAGATAGAAAGCAGCATGCTGAGGGTGAATGTAGGAATTTCTCCAGTGAGAATCAGTCTGTCCGGATGAGCCGGGCCGCTTAATTCACTCAATCAGAGCGTTATCAGAGAGAGAGGGAGGTGAACGCACCTCATTTTGAGTTAATCCCACATGCCTGCTCTTCATTTGCGCAAGAGGGGATGAGGAGTGCTCAGTGGGAATTTGGCTCAAAAACTCTGAGTCTCTGTACAGATCCTAGTGCCATTTACCACACTCAACACTGACCTCGGGCCAGTCTTACAGATAAACACACTGCTGTTTGAAAAGGTCAGAGAGAGAAAGAGATAGAGTGAAAGAGAGAGAGAGAGAGAGAGAGAGAGAGAGAGAGAGAGAGAGAGAGAGAGAGAGAGAGAATGTAATATAATGTAATATAATGTAATATTTTATCATTTTTATTTATTTCTATAGATCTTTGATTTTTTGACCAGGTATAATATATTTACATCACACTACAGTCTGAACATATCTCTGTCTGACAGTAGAAGAGAGTTTACTCTCCATAATATAATATAATATAATATAATATAATATAATATAATATAATATAATATTTAATTCTTATTTCATTCTGTATCATTTTGCATCTTTATATTCTGTCATTCTTTAATTACATTATGCATATTACATTTATGCTACTTTTTAATATTGTCACTGTCTGAAGTGGGAAACAATAATAATAACTCTGCTGGTGAAGGCAAAAAAACATTTTGAAATTTTAATGTAACTTAATGCAACAAGAATTCATTTCAGGTTCATTTTGGGACATTTCTATTAGTTCATTCATCATGAAATATTCACATAAAGGGCAGCTGCTGTGCTGTGCATGGTTTTCATGTGACTGAGTCAATAGACTACTTTACTCTCTGCATACATTTAGTTAAGATTGTGTAATGTTGGTCATGCCAATAAAACTTTATATAAGTAAGAGAGAGAAAGAGGGAAGTGAGAGACAGAGAGAAGAGAGAGAGAGAGAGAGAGAGAGAGAGAGAGAGAGAGAGAGAGAGAGAGAGCAAGAAATAGAGAGAGGGAGAGATCTGAAGAGATAGATGGAGAGAAAGAGAGAGGGGAGTGAGATAGACAGAGAGAAAGAGATACAGAGTGTGAAAGAGAGAGGGAGAGAAGGGGTGAGAGACTGGTAGACAGGGGGTACGGGACAGAAAGAGATTGAATAGAGGAGAGAGAGACAGAGAAAGAATGGGAAAGACAGAGATAGGGTAGGAGCATAGAGCTAGAATCATTTGTGCTTTCTGACATTGTGATCTCATGGGTGGATCCACAATGGCCACCAAAATGGGAAAATTCTTATTAATGAGAAATCATGTCATCTTTAAAACAAGATAGGTTGACAGCTATACACTAGATCTTCCTAAAACTCTACACACGGGTGTAAAGGAATGTCAGCTTTATGAAATGCGTACAATAAAACTGGGATAAAGCAGTGGAAAGCCAGAAATCAGTGGCGAAGCTGAAGTTATGGAGACTGTACAAGGAGCAGACTGAGTGATTGTCAACATGTATAGACTCTACGGTGTATTTTATATAATTTTTTTTACCTATATTACAGTCCTGTAAATCATGAGTGAATCATATTGATAGAATATGACTAGTGTAAAACATGCTAAAACAATATTTTGCAGGATCCAGACTAGAAACTGGTGATGCATAGGCCTTGAAAATCTATGATAGTGTGCCTCGTAGTCGTACAGTTGCAACCCAACACTGTTCTGCTGACCAAGTTGATAAATTTCCATTTATTGTAAACTCTATAAAACACTATATATAAGCCTAATATAAACCTACATAATAGTACTATTAGACATCTTTGGTCTAACAAATGGAATTGTAAACAAGAACTGTGCTTTGTGCTTTTGTGCCAAAAATGGGGACAAAAATGTCAGCTTGTGGTTTTATTTTCTTTCTATAAAGTCAAGACCGTCTACCTGCAGCAAAGTAACTGTTTATTACATAACTTTGGCGATACGTTTAGAATTTTATTTCCTGCATACATTTACTTAATTCTAAAAAATGTGAATATTATAGGCTTACTTACATATGGAAGGATATTCTAGACCCCTTTTTGTGTTTCTTTGTGCAGTTGTAACATGCACACGACTCTGGCAGCTGTACTTGAACGAGTCTTTAGTTTTTGTCTTTAGTTTTGAACCAGTTCTCCCATTTTGATAATGGCGGCGATTCCTCCATGGAATCACACTATCATGTGACCAGTGCTTGCTCTCCCTTTTTAACTCTATGGGTAGGAGAGAGAGTCAGAAAAAGAGACTGAAGGGAAGAGAGAGGTAAAGACAGAGTGTGAAAGAGAAAGGGAGAGAAGGGGAGAGAGGGAGGAAAGAAACAGAGAAGAGGTTGAAAGGGGGAGAAAGGTAGAGGGGAAAACAGGGGAGTGAGATAGACAGAGAGAAAGAGATACAGAGGGTGAAAGAGAGGGGTGAGAGTGGTAGAGAGAGAGTGGAAAGAAACAGAAATAAATAGACTGAAAGGGAGAGGGGGAAGCAGAGAGAGAGAGAGAGAGAAAGAAAGTGATGGAGAGAGAGAAGGATGTGGATGAATCCATAACAGCACACATTATAAAGACAACTCACTATTGAGAGAGAGAGGGAGCGAGAATGATAGAAAGAAAGAGCAAGAGAAAGAGAGAGAGAGAGAGAGAGAGAGAGAGAGAGAGACTATTATTGTGGAGATGTAGATCGGCTGTTTCTGTCGTCATTAATCTCATGCAGTGTGACTGCGAGTAAGAAGACCTCCTAATGAGGCTGAAGTCTGGTGATGCAGCTGCTGTCAAAACTGTGCAAATCTGTTCCTTCCTCAAAAAGCCAAAAGAACTGCAAGCCTGAGGCTCAAGTGATGTTGTGTGTGTTTCTGTGTGTGTGTGTGTGTGTGTGTGTGTGTGAGAGAGAGAGAGAGAGAGAGAGTGAGATGGTGTGAGAGAGAGAAATCAAGAGAGACATCCACATCAGCTCTGGAGAAACTACAGACAGATTCTTTATTGTTCTCCACGAGGAAATTCATTTCCACAAACTGTGCCATTAAAATGCATTTGTTGAAAAATCGTTTAGTTTGCAATACATCATACATTAATACACATATAAACATGCCATGCATTATCTCTCCAGTAGCTATTGTATATTTGGGCTCTTGAGTAGATCTTCAGCCCAGATTCCAAAGCTTAGCTTTGAATATTAAACATGAAATGGATTAGCAGGACTTAATACCTAAAATTAAGAAGGCATCACTGACAGATGCTCTATTCTTAACGTCATGCTCACAGCTTCTTGCAGGATCTTTTTAAAGGGTTATTTTTGAAATGTGATAACAATATGTTTTCTTCTTAATTAATTCTTTAGGAGCCCTTTGAATGTGACTGGATTTAAATAGAAAAGTGAAATTCCGATGAGATTTTAACCCTTCAGATTCAGTTTCACCAGAAAACATGTTGTACTTTTAACTCATTGAAACAAATGGAGAAATACTGCTTCAATGTAAATACTAGACTTTATATTTTATATTACATTATTATTTCAGTTCATGATCAGTTATTCTCCTGTACACTTCTCAGCTGCAGAAAGAAAGAAAAGACATTTATGGCACATTCTTAACATTTCTTTACAGAGCTTTGCTCGTGACTTGCCTTAAAATAAACTATGTGGCTACAATTTAATTAAGTGTGGGAACAAGATAACTAAGTTGTGCCTTGTTACTCTAAATTGTCTTGCTGTGAGTGTGAGTTCAGTGATGGATTGATGTCCTGTCCTGGTTTCCATTAAAATATTGGAATGCCCTGTCCAGTGCCCAATAAAAGGATATGGGTATTTAAGACCATATCTTCTAGTGATTTTGGAAACCCTCTATACACTTTGATAAGGATAAAATTGTTACCAATATAAACCATCATTCTACCACATAATGCAGTTTGTTAATATTATGATGCAATACAAGAGTCAAAACGTACAGTGCCACATCAGAAAACAGAATATCATGATTATTGTTGTTCATAATCTAATTCAAAAAGATAAACTGTCAAATTATATTCATTACACATAAAGTCACATTTCAAGCCTTTTGTTGCTTTACTGTTGATTGGAACTAATAACTCCAGAATCTCTAAATATTAGAATATTTAATTTTGAGTTTAAGTAAATTACTAATAAAACACTATTAAAAGGCTTGTAATATGTCACTGTATGTGTAAGTAATATAAAATATAGCAATTTTAAATTAAATTTTAAACAAAAATGATCTTTTACACAATATTTCAGTGCACTAGTATATTGTCTTATGTGTGTATTATATTGAATACTTTATAATGGTTTGGATATTCCTTAGCCAATCACATTTTAGAACTACACAAAATAATTCAGTTAAATTCTGTTGTCATAATGTATTTCTTATATGTACATAATGTCTTAGAATATCATAATAAATGTATTAATTTCTCCTAAGTACTTGTAATTGCATGCAACACATTATAAAGCAAGATTATATATACACGTCATAGATTCACATCAAGACATTATAATGTTGATAAGAAAAAACACAGTAAATAAACATTATAATTCACCATTACTTATCCAGTCATATACTCTTGCTTTATACAGTGTTATGTAACTACTTAGATGCATTTATAATTACAGCCATTATATAATCCATTTAAAAATGCATTATAATTACATTATAAATGCGTAAATGTCAGCTCAAGATGCTGAGGATCATACTGTAGGCATGTTTTAGCAGTAAGGCTTCACTGATTTTGAATAACACGCTGGGTTTTAGATTAGAAATGCTACCAGTATAGATGCCAATGCATTTGCTCAAAGAAATGAAATTTTTTGACAGTAGGTCCCCTTAGATAGAAAGAACGTGAGGCGTGACCCCCGAATTTAAGAGTGTGCCAAGTAATATTTCATCTTCAATAACAGCTTCTTCTTAATCTCCATGTTTTGGCACGCAGGGCAGTTTGCTCAGGCTGATCCAAGATGGTTTTAAATAGACACACCACACTCACATGTAAGGTTTTATTTCTTCATGAACATACTCTGTGTGAAATCTATATATTTTTATTCATTCAGCAGTACATCTGTAATTTTGTTTCAGAAGCCTCTCATATTTATTATTCATGAAAGAGTGATTTAGATTTATTGAAAGAGCACCTCTTGCAGAGAGAGAGATATGCAATCAAGAGAATGGACTGACCACAATAACAGACAGTGTTTGTATCTGCAATCAGAAGCTTTGTGGGAGAGGCACACTAATTATGAGAGCCATGCTTTGTTGTCCTGGATGTTTCATTAAAAGACTGTGTTTGATGTTTGTGTTTTAGTCTGATTTCTAGAAAAAAATGGCTGAATTATGCCACTGAGTCTTTGATATTTTAAAAGAGCTTCATTAGCTCACCATTAGATATCTTCTCTGCTTGGGAGTGGTTGTACAAAACAAGGAAAAAATACTTCAGCATTCAAATTAGATTGAGCCCTTATAGGGTCAGGTATGAGCTTGAGGTTAGGGAACCAGCCTTGTGTCCAGAAGGTCACCGGTTTGATTCTGTGAACCAACAGAACACAACTGAAGATGAGCAAGGCATCTAACCCCCAACAGCTCCCCAGGTGTTGTGGATAGGGCTGCCCAATCAGGCAAATTTGTGCACATTTAACCCAAATGTGTGTTCACTAGTGTGTGCATATGTGTGTTTCACATGGTTGGGTTAAATGTGGCAGTCAAATTGCTCTGTGTGCAAAGACTGTGCCCTTACTGTTTGCATACTATAACCCTTCCAAAAATGAATGAATCACATATTCAGATATGAAGAGACCACTGCAGATGATTAGATCATCTGCTAAAATTAACATTTTTGTATTATTTTATAAACTACTGACAACATTTATTAGAATTCCCAAATTAAACGTTTCAAATTTAGAGCGCAACAAAAACAAGTTGATATTGATTTTTTAATCTCAAAATAGTCATGTATTAACATAGAAGAGTTGTAGCATCAATATTAGGTGGAAGAAGCCTGATTTGTCCAGACTTTCACTTTGCTGTTGGGTGACAGGTTGGATGCTGTTTGATGATTTGGTAACTTGGTCATTTTAGTTTTTGAACACATTCCAGATGTTTTCAGTGCGGCTCAGGTGAAGAGATTGGCCTGGCCATTTGGTGTCTTAGTATTTCCAGAGCTGTATGTACTACTGATGATGTTACATAATTCATTTTTTTCATTCAATGTATGAGCAATAGTAGGGAGCAGCCATGGCATGGTGATTAGTGATCTGGTCTTGTGACCTGAAGGTTGCTGGTTTGATCCAGTACAGGTCATGACTGAAGTGCCTTAGAATAAGGCACCTAACCCCCAACTGCTTCCCGGGTGCTGTGGATAGGGCTGCTCACCGCTTCAGGCAAATGTTCTCATAGCCTAGTGTGTTCACTCATGTGTGTGTTTCACTGCACAGATGGGTTAAATGCAGAGGTTAAATTCTGCTGTGTGCAATCACATTGGCAAAAGTTGAATCTATATATCTAATATCTAATTGAATGTGTACCGATGCAGCTCCAAAAAATTAAGTATTGTGAAAAAAGTGAAATGTCATATATTTTATATTCACTATGTCATAAAGTGACATTTAAGCCTTTTTTCTTTTAATGTTGATACTGTCTGAGTAGTAATTTACTCAAATTCCAAATTAAATATTCTAATAGTTTGAGATTCTATATTTCTGATTTTCATCACTGGGAAGTTGTGTAAATATGTCTGAGTGAACCTATGCTTTAATTCTTCTTTTTATATCTAGCTGGAACTTTCAGCAAATGTACAGAGAGGATCTGTGTTTTCCTCTAATGGTTATGAAGGTCACAGACTTCTTGTACCTCTCATTCTCTTGCACTCTCTTTTTGTAGCGTTCTGCATTAATATTCCCTTTCAAATTTCAATTAAAGTGCAGAAAAATGCCTCAAATCTTCAAGCTGTGATGCTGATTTGCTGTCACAATAGATGAAGGTTTAATCTTCAGGAGTTACATGCTAATCTTTCCCCTGCTTTAACTCTCTGATGTTGCTCACTGGAGTCTTTGCTCATGGAAAGCTTGCTGTAGAAATCTCTAGCTGCTTTTAACATACAGGCATTTTTTCTTTAAAAAACACCCTTGTGTTGGAATAAAATCCATGGGAATTGTGTTGTGGAAAGGAGTACTGAAATGAGAGTACTTGCTATTTTAATAAGTGATGGGAAACCTTTATCATTGTATAAGGAACAATAAGCTGCCTGGACAAAAATTGTCACAATACATGTTTAAGGTCGTAGTAACTTCAAGCTCCAGCAGATGGCACTGCATGAGGATGATCGGGATATAAATACCTGCGAGTTGGATGATAGCATTCATAGATAGATAAAGAGGTGGTACAATGCAGTGTCTCATTCAATGTGTGGAATATGGGTTGTAAAGCTGATGTTAATGATTGGCTAAAAGGAGTGATTGTATTTGGTCACCAAAGACCATCGTGTGAAGGAAGTAGCTGAATTTGCAGATTTAAGGATTCATATGGTCCTACAGGTCTCCAGCAGTGGCAAATTTCATAGTCTACAGGACTCATCAGAATTGTGGCCAACAGCACAAAGCCGAAGGCATCTTGCATGCTGCTCTGCTCCATATGTTCATGGCATGCAATTGTCTCTGAAGTGTTCTTTCAGAAATTGGTTATGAAGGACCTGCTAGAAGTACTACTAGAAGTAGACTACTAGAAGCAATTATTTCCTGGAAGCAAAGCAACCTCTGGTAGTCCCTGTCCACCACTTTTGTCTTTCATTCACAGTTCTGAGGAGAATTGTCTTTAGACTGTGATTTTTGCCATTACTGGTAGACTTGTATTACCACATGCTATAACACACCTGCAAATTTTGCTACTTCCTTCACACTCTGACCTTTGGTGCTCAAATGCATGAAATAAATTTTTCAAAGTCATCTGCTTTGTGACCCATTTTGACCCATTTTGTACCACCTCTTCTCAATCTATGAATACCTTCACCGTACATGTATTTACAGCCAATCATTCTTGTGCAACGTAATCTGCAGGAGCTGGAAGATAGTTTGCTAGCATGAAATGCTACATCATTTTATTTAAATGGTTGTCAGAAAACTAATCCTTTCAAATTGGCATGCTTTTTCCCCTTGCTTTTCAAAACGTACAGAACTTTTTTTAACCCCTAACACTGAGTTTCCTTAACATTTTCAAACATGCATGTATGCTCTGGTGCATGCAGTACATTGATTATGCACCAGGGGTATGTATCTGATTGTAAAAGTTTTTCTGATCACTGATGATGAAGAGGTCTGAAAAGCTCAACTATGGATTTATAGGGTTAAGGACTGTTAGGCTGATATGTGGAAGCTAATACAAGGAATGATTATAGCATAAACTCATTAGGTTGTGGCTTGAGCCAATAAGTGTGATAATTTCTACTGAGATCTCCTATCAGCCATTACTGTAGATTGGCCGTGGCATGTAATTGTATTAAATAAGTCTATTTCAATTCCCACCCCATGTATTTTCACTTTATATTATAATGTTGAAGTATACAGGAGCTGTGTATGTGAAGTTCATCCAGCCCTGTAATTACTCAAATCTAACAAGCAGTTATTCAATTTCATTAGCTCTTGACCCCACTCTTAATTACAGTCTGTGGTTATCATAAAGATATTTCAATATGGAGGTGATTGCAAATTTCTGTTGAAGTGAACTGTACTCTACAGAGTGTGTACCTTGCAGTTTTTTCAGTAAACACATTTTGGTTGCTAAGCTTTAGTGCTTTGAATAGAAACACTTTCCCTTCCGGTACAGATATCCCCAGAGCCAGTTTGCCATTTTTGTACACCTGCAGTCGAACCATTTTAACTTGCACTTATTTTGACTCAGAGGCTAGTGGTAACAATCCAGATTCCAGCTGATGTATAATTCATAGGGTAGTCAAATATAAAGTGTCTCAGATGGGACCCTCACTGAAAACTGTATATTTGGCAAGTATATTTTCCAGGGCATTGTACCTCTGCTTCTATTGCACATTTCTGAAGCAATGGGTGAGGGCTTACAGACCTAATAAATGGATATTCAGCATCGGCTGTGGTGGTACTTTCCTGTGTGACTTATTTATTGGATTCGTTTTTCCAGATAAGCGTCAGTTCAGTGGCACCAAGGGATTCAGATCCTCAGGAGTGGGCTGTCAGCAAGGAGATTGAGCTAGCACTGTAGCCAGTCACAAGCACCACAATGCATCTCTACAGCTGAACTCACTCTAACCCTTGTGTTTAGATTTCAGACAGGCTGTCCTGATGTGTATCTCTGTTATTTTCCCTTTGAAAGTTGACTGACAGGTCCACCCTTCACTCAGCTTTTTAGGGACCACGGGGGAGGTTTCTTGAGGTTTGAACGGAGGTTTGATTTTTGGGTGTATGTGTGAGTGTAGCGTGTGTAAGGCTTATTTCCTTGCTTTGGAAAAGACAAAAAAAAGGAGAAAGAAATCCTCTTTGGGTCAGTACAAATGTGACTTCCCTGGTGTAATGTGAAAAGGTCATCTGCAAATATGCTTTTTTAGACAATCTAGTGAACAACTTCAGGGAATTTTGCTTTGTCGTACTTTGAGAAGCAGAAATACAACTTTGCTTTGAATCGTGTCAGATTCCCATTGGTATTGCAGGTGTACTTTCTTCTTGTGAAACAATAAGAAAAAATACAGCTTTTTATCTCAGTGAAAGCCTAGTTTGGTATAACATAATGGAATTTGTTGATTTACTGCTTTACACAAAATTACCAACAGCAGAATGGCCTACATGTGCTTTGTGGATTTTCTGATTTTGGACTGAAGCTTAAATTTTCTGGCAGTTCTTCTAAAACCTCTTCAAAGTCTCTTCAAACTTTATTTGAGAAATGCCTTAGAGCATTTTATATGCAGTACGGTTGATTTCAGGGAACATATTGCGAGTCAGTTTTTGTTGCACAGTCTAGCATTACTGCACTGAGGAACCCTCGGGGCTTTAGAGGCCTTCAGAGAAGGCCTAATGATTTCTGGCAACTAAAATATAAATGTCGGCATTTTTTAATTTTTATTTAATAGAATCATCATGCTTGTAGTATTTACACTCTGCATGTACTGATGTAATACCCTGATTTGTTTGTTCAGATTTGAAGTATAAGGGTTTCAATCTACTGAAGGCAAAAATCATCAGATCAGGATTTTTCCCAATAGCATCTGAGATTATTACAGACAAAAGAGCTCTCTCACTGGTTAAGACTTCAGGAGGTGGACAGAAGACCAAACACATGAGTTTTATAAGGCTTTCTAAACCATCTGGAAGTTCATATTTGTGCATATGAGCTGTGGCTGGTTTCATACAGTTGATAGAAATTGAAAACAAGAGCAGCTTTATTCCAGGTCTCCTTCTGAAAGAAAACGGACATGTCAAGGTAAAATATACACCAAACAGCCATAACCTTTAAATTGATTTGCTAATATGGCTGTCAGCCCTCTGTGTTTTTTTTTTTTTTTTTCTCTTGCTCTGTTAAGCATCCTTGGGTTTGAGAAAGGCGCTATATAAGTTCAACTTATTATTATTATTATTAAAACAGCTCTGACCCACCAAGTCATAGACTTTACAAGACCTCTGAAAGGGTCCTGTGGTATCTTACATCAAGACATTAGCAGCAGATCCTTTTAAGCCCTGGAAGTCATGAAGTGGAACTGCTGCAGATCAGACTTGGTATTCTAGCACATTCCACAGATTATCATTCAGATTGGGATCATATTGAGAAATCTGAAGGACACTGTCAATACATATTCTCCACTGCTGATCTAGAACACCCCACAATTTCTGGGGCAGCTGTGACCTGGTAGTTAGGGACCCAGTTGAGTAACCGGAAGTTCACTGGTTCAGTCCCCTAACAGGCTGCGAATGAAGAGTCCTTGAGGAATCACCTAAACACCCAGCTGTTGACAATGTAGATAGGGTGGCCCACCCCTTTAGGCACATGTGCTCACTGACCCATAGTGTGTTCACTAGCATGTGTGTGTTTCGCTACACGAATGGGTTAAATATGGAAGTCAAATTCCTCTGTATGTGCAAGTGCATTGATCAATGAGACACTTTCACTTTCAACTCTTGCTGTTTCAGAGAAGCTCTGAACTAGCCTGACTATATTTGCCATTTGAAAAAGTGGCTCAGGTCTATGTGCTTCATATTGGTCTCCATCATCCAACACATTGTTTATGAGACTCAAGTGTTCTTTTAACATGTAATATACCCCAGACCTTCACATTATCATAGCATTACCACTGAGGTGGGTTTTTCATTATTTTTGACCAAGGTTGGACATTTATGGCCTGAACTGAAGGCTAAACTAACAGTCACAGTTCTCCACTGAGGTTCTGTAATGCCCCAAAGTATTATTGTGATATTGCTCTACTACTCACATATAATTACACAATGACTTAAGTAGTGACATCATTAGTTACATAATTAATTACATTTACAGTGGTGCTTGAAAGTTTGTGAACCCTTTAGAATTTTCTATATGTCTGCATACATATGACATAAAACATCATCAGAAGTCCTATAGAAGTAGATAAAGAGAACCCAGCTAAACAAATGAGACAAAATATTTTACTTAATCATTTTCCAATATGACATATTTGTGAGAGGCAAAAGTATGTGAACCTTTGTTTTCAGTATCTGATGTGACCCCCCTTTGCAGCAAAAACTGCAAGTAAATGTTTCCTGTAACTGTTCTTTAACCAGTCTTTGGTAGAATTACGTTTGTGTTTAGAGTTGTTGTCTTGCTGCATGACCCACCTTCTCTTCATTCAGTTCATGGACAGATGTCCTGACATTTTCCTTTAGAATTTCCTGATATAATTCAGAATTCATTGTTCCATCAATGTCTATAGTCTAGTACTGAGTAACACCATGTTTTTGCTGCTTACTCTTATAACTGAGATAACAAAAGGGTTAGCAATTTATCTGACTTTTATTTCTAAAGATGTGCATAAAGTAACAAATGTGTTGTGGGTTTAATGAGTACAAATGCTACAGTGGTATTAAGAGTTGTAATAAATGTTGGGCTTTTGGGAGGCAGCCTGTGTAGGAGAATAGTAAATCACTATCTCTCCATGTCTCTCTGTCTCTGTCTCTCTCTCTCTCTCTCTCAATATCTGTTCTGGGATGTCGGTACTGCATGCACAGATTACAGCACTTATTAACAGTATCAGCAGCAGTTCATTTCTGAGTAGAGAGGAAAGGGATGAATTAATGAGAGTGGGAAGGAGGGGACCCACACTTTAGCATAATGATGCAACGTTAGGCTAATGAGCGCCACCAAATTTTTCATTTATATTAAACAATATTTCATTGGCCTGCCTGTTCTACATGTCGTGAGTAGCAGAAATTACATGACTTACTAAGATTCCCCAGACAGATCTTAGACTGTAAAAGAGTGTTTTTGGGTTGACAAAGAAAACACAATATTCTAACAACCTTATTCTTGTACACAGAATATCTCCCACTTAGAACCAGACACTCATTATACACTACAGACTGGTTTGATTTTTTGCAAACCTTCAAACTATTGTGCTCAATGCTGAATGAAAATAATCATCGTAGTCATGTTTACAATCCACCGTTTATTCTAGTGTGGGAAAACTATCCGAAGATATGAGATTTTCAAAATCATTTAAACTATTATGTCATTTTTGTGCTATTTCACATCTGGGCTACATAATAATGCAATCAATCCACGCTTTCCTGTGGAGCAGTACATCAGGGTGAAGTTAAGCCTTGGGAGTCTTTGTTTTGACATACCACCTTAAAAATGTTTATATTGTCATATGTTTGGTATTTTAACAATAAAAGTGTTACTATGAAAGTGATAACACATGTTGTAAATGTGGACATAGAATAGTAAAATGTAAGATGAAATTAAGCAACATACAGCTACTTGGAGCAAACAGCAACTGTTCTTTTTTCTGCCCACTTTTGGCAGCATTGGCAGGTCCTGCTACATTCTATAGCTTTCTTATGCGTCTCACATCTTTTTCCTATGTGTAAATATCATATTTACATCACATTCAAATGATCATATCTCAATTTATTTCTGCAATATAGGTTCAAGACAGCAGTTTAGAAGGAAGTTGTCATTAATGCTCAATATGATTTTTTAAATATTTTGTCTTCTTGAATAACTTATGTGGTTTGAGGGTTAAAGTTAAAGCTCAATAATAGCATGTATATAGTTTACAGTGAATCTCTTAACATGTTTGTGAAAGTCTTAACGAGTAATTACATCAAAAGCCAAAGCACAGTAGGTGTTTTTAAGCCACAGAAAATGTAAAATGATCAGAAGTGATTGCTGCAATTTGATAAAGTGGTAAAATGTACTGACCATTTCACTAAAAATCCCTGCTGGTGTGCACTTAGAGCATGTAGCTCATTTGTTGATGTACAATTTGCATTAGTCATTATATAACCCTTCATCAATGGTCAGTTTCTGACCACAGACCTACTCTTGGTTAGGCATTTTGGGGAGTGATGTTTAAATACCTTGGCAACACTTCTATGCTATGCAAGTAATACTGTGGCACCATGTCAGTGTCATTGTTGTGTCAAGAATGCTCCACCCAAGTAATGCTGGGTCAACAGCAGCCTGTAATCATACACTGACCAATGATGAAAGGGTAGAGAGTGGCTTAGAGCATGAATGCTATGTCCATTTTAGGTCATCTCAGCATCCCCTTCAGTATCAGGGGGATATGTTTCTTGCTTCTTTGGCCTATAGTGCACACTTACATTTACTGATCTCAACAGGCAGGTTATTGTTCACTGTTGGAAGTTTAATTTCCTTACTGTAAGTTATCTCATCATTGTTTGGTGATCAGGCCCATGACAGAGGCATTGCTGGCAGTGTTTATGATGGAATTTCTATTGTCTGGTCACAAAGTAATGGAGCTAAGGGAATAGCCCTCAAGCAGTCTTGTGGATTGTTAAGTGTGCAGTATTTGTGGAGGAGGTGTTATTAATAAAGTTACAGTAAATAAAATTACAGATGCTACTATAGAAGGTACCCTGAGGCCCTTTATGACCTCGTCGACTATTACATGCCTTGCTCTTGAAGTGATCTTTGTTAGTCGACCACTCCTGGGGAGGGTAACAATTGTCTTGAATTGTCTCCATTTGTACACAATCTGACTGACTGTGGATTGATGGAGTCCAAACTCTTTACAAATGGTTTTGCAACCTTTTCCAGCCTGAAGAGCATCAACAATTCAGAAATCTTCTTTGTTCATGCCATGAAACACTTCCACCAACATGTGTTGTGAAGTGCAGATTTTGATAGATCTCTGTTCTTTACATAAAACAGGGTGCCCACTCATACCTGATTGTCACGCCACTCTAATTTCAGCTTCAAATGAACTGCTAATCCTAGATGTTCACATACTTTTACCACTCACAAATATGTCATATTTGATCATTTTCCTCAAAAAATAAATGAGCAAGTATAAAATATTTTGTCTCATTTGTTTAACTGGGTTCTCTTTATCTATTTTTAGGACTTGTGTGAAAATCTGATGATGTTTTAAGTCATATTTATGCAGAAATATATAAATTTCTATTGGTTTTGCAAACGTTCAAGCACCACTGTATAGTTGCCGCCATTCTGCACTTTTTGAGTTGGTCCTCAAGACCAACACTGGAGTAGATATACACACTTGAGCTATTAAGCCAGTGAATGCCTGGTGCAAATTTACTAGGAGATAAGTTAAAGCTAAAATCCAGATGATCTGAGTATTGCTTTGGGAAATGCTAGGATAACATTCTCCATACACCAGTTTAGGTCACAGGTGAACTAGATGATTTGAAATGGTGCTATTAGCATAAAAAGGCGTCCAAGTGCAGTTTGTCATTCCTGATTTGAGCTTAGTCTTTAGAAGTCACGTATATATTGCACGCACAACATTTTCTGTAATATGTGTTCTTTCTTAGGTGTTCCACTGCAGTGCACAGTAAATTCCCTCCAGCAAACCACACCAGCCTCAAAATGCACTATTCGCAATTTCCTGCACTAGACCTTAGCTGTGCCTCAGGGGCACTGGTCCTCCAGTGGAGCCCTTTAAACCTTGGAGCTCTGGTATCAAGCACGAGGATGCAGGCTCCTCAGCCTGACCAAGTGTGTTCGGATGTGGCTGGATGTCAGTGATGCTTCAGCTGGTCTCTAGGTTGTAATTGAGCATGAATTATTTAAAGGTTGGTGTAAAGCCGGATCGGGATGGGTCACCTAGGGCCAGAGTCATGTCTTGCATCGACAGCTGTGCACTGCAGAATCTTTTCTCAGTTGCTGTCAGGCATTGTTGAGCTTGTACACAATAAAAGCTGTGGCTGTGATCCAGTCAATTTGATCAGTTTTGGCTGAGGCTGGCCTATGGTACTGCTAGCATTATCACTGGTAGTGCATTGCTTGGTGAAAGTGCAAGGGGGGAAAGAACAGATTAGTTTGCTGTTGAGTGTTTACCTTTGAGAGCCAGACAAAAGGGCAGAGGTAGAAAGGCTGTGGGCAGGTGAGAGTTATCGTGGGATAAAATCAGCTTAAGATCAGTAGCTTCTTGGCTGAGAATCAGGCTTACTAGTCCTTAGATAGACAACTCAACATCTATTTTTTTATCTCTTTAGGGAAGATGATTCATCTGAATGTGTTCTACATTGCACAAATTGCTTCTGCCTTTTAGTCTGTCTGTCACATTTTCAAATGGCATGACTAACTAGTCTAGTTCACATTACAGGATTTAAAAAATTATAAACGATGTTGAAAATGTGAGCCATTCTACACCTGATATTTTTCTGTTATTGATCATTGTTAGTCATGAAGGCACCCACACTACACCACCTTCCCTGAATGAAACACCACACACTTTACAAGTAACAGAGTCAACCAACAGCTCTGAGCCTCAAAACCTCTCAAGAGATTCTTGCTAACTGCTAAATTGAGAGGGCAGGCAGAGTTTCTTGTAAACTAGATGTAAACAAACATGACAGATGACAGTGAAATCATTGCAGTGCTAATAGTGAGTGCTTTCTGCTCAGAAAGTAGTCATGAAAAAGGATAGGATGTGGATGAAACCATTATAGCACACATTATAAAGACACTAATACTGTTGTCACAGCTCCACAAGTCCACCTCGCTCGCAATTAAGCAGCCATAGTTTTACCTTCTTTCATACACACTGACACATTCAATTTATTGGCCATTGATTGATGGTCTTTCAATCATGATGTCAACGTGTCCTTTTATAGCATAGAATAAGTGTCTACCACACACTACAGGATACTGAGTCATTATATATTTACAGTTCACAATCTGGGTGCCCCCAACTGTACTGGGAGAAGATCAGATGGGTGACTATTGGATTATTGACACCCTACACTAAATAGATAATCACTTACCATGACTCTGATATTGGGAGAACCTTTGCGATGTTTGGAAGGAGCAAATTGGCTTGAAAATTGCTCTAATTATCCTGTAGTGTGAACCAGGCTTAATACAACAGCAGGCTTGGACCGCCTAGCTAGGAGTGTTGCTGTTGCCATTCACATGAATATCT
>BRDA01093880.1:0-2500 GCA_036984385.1 Crenuchus spilurus | reverse complement strand
ATGTCTTTGCTATTGTCATGTATGTGAACATCTGCTGCCCTATATTGCTTCTGTCCATTATAAGTGGACACCTTTACTAAGACCTTTCTTCCATCAGGGACCCTGTCAGGATATAAAGCTCCAGGCAGCATAGTGTTTTGCTTCTCCAATACACACAAGGCCCCTCTCCTTGACAAGGCTGAGAAGGAATTGGTTTATTACTTGGTTATAATCGATAATGGCAGCCCTCGTCATATATCACTGGTGAGCTAAAGGTCAAATAGATCATCACAACATTAGAAGGGGAAATGACCAATAGTTTTAGTGTGAATGCTTTGGGGAGCACAATGGATCTTCACAGCTCATCGACTGTCGGTTGAACGTGTCCTGGATTTTAGAAGCATGCAGGCCAAGTTGTTATATACTATTATGTTTGTGGCAAGTTTCTAAAGCTTGTTGTCAGTGAGAAAGAAAACTCCTCACAGTCATTTTCCAGTGGTTCCTTGTGTTTCGTCCTTTAGCTGTGGTCTCTGCTGGAGTCCCTCTTCCAGCACTGTCCCAAGGCAGTCACAGCATAACATGCCACTGGCTTCGTTTTTAATGAGTCTCAGACTACTGAACACACTATGCAGACTGCACCACTGCTCACAATTCTCAGAAGTATACTCAGCCTGTCTCAGCTTGTTCTCCTTCTCTTCTCACTTACTTTCACCAAACATTTCAGGTTTGGATGCACATGTTTCTAAAAGGAATTCCTTATTTTCTTGAAGTTTTTTTATCCAGTAATCCTGAAAAAAACAACAACTAAGTTTTGAAATAACACATAACACATATACAGTACTGGACCACTTCCAGTTAATGGGTCAGTACCATTCCTGTCACTGTGGTGGAACCATGAAGGCTGTTTTCAGTATCTGTATCAGATTGTGTTGTATTGACTCACTGTTCTGACTCCAGACGTTAACATTTATTTAGCTGTTTAAAAACATTCAGTTAAATATTTAAATCTGCTCCTTACTCCAGAAAAAGTGAATGTAGAACCTTTAAACTATACACTGTATATACTGCCCTTGTACTAAGGGTCAAAAATGACCCAGCTTCATTAAACCTTAAAATTAAAAGAGCTGAATCAAACCGAAAGCCTTCATTTACACGAAGAAACTATTTGCTATTCATTTCACATCACTAATTTTAATTTCAATATATCCACTATAATTGTTTCCTTTACTAATTAAAATCTTACTATTATAAATAAGCCACTGAGTGAGACACTCAGACATCCCTTAACAAGTGTTAAAGTTGACCACCAATGAAGGACTAGAGAATGACCAGCACAAACTCTGCAGTAATAGATGTGCTGTCGCTGACATTACATCTACAATTTGGACCAACATGGTAGGCATGACTTTCATACTGGACTGTGAGGTGACAGTGTGATTAAAGATGAATCAAATTATAGCTTGCAGTTTGACTTCTTTTCCCAGGCCCTCTAGTGGCCATTCTGCTGGTGGACTGGACCTCATATGGTTTGATACAAAGTTTTTTTACTTTTTTAAATCTTACCTCATCCCAAAAGTACTGGATGGAGCTCAATTATTCAATAGATCACAGTTGCACTGCTCCACAGCACAATGCTGAAGGGCTTTATACCCCTCTAGCCCACACCTGGCAGTAGGCATGGTGCCAGTAGGTTCATGTTTATCTGCTCCAGAGTCCTATTCTGTTGGCAGTACCTCTCTACAGGGACTAGCTCTGTATGTGCATTTACAAAATATAACTAGCTGACTGAGACATGACATTATTAATAGACATGGTTGTAGTTCAGGGGTCAGCAGAAAGGGTTAACAAGTCTCTCATCTTGTCTCCACCTGTGCCTGAGCTGTGTCTTTTTCAGTTTCTCTCCACATTGAGAATCATTACCCAGCTATCACTCATTGTACACTGAACTCCATCACAGTATCTCCATCTCTGCCTCTTTCTCTTATCTCTCAGCCCACGGCCTCTACTTTTCTCTCAGGTTGTTCTGACCGTTCATGCATTTTCTCCCTGGTGGAACCGTGTGAGTGAACATAATATTTATAATCAGTTGGAAAGATACAGATGAGATGAATTAACAGTTGAATAATGAAAAAGTGCCTTTTTTCTTTCAGTGAACTTCTGTGACAATGATAGAATGACAAGAACACTTACAAAAATCTCACCAAGATGTTCCCTCTGCGGGCACTGCTCAGTGTATAAAAGAGAGCAGTGATTGACGGATGAAAGCCTTCAGGTGCGAAAACTCAAATAAAAACAGAGGATTTGCCACTTTTACTTTCAGTCCAACTTTTCCAAACCCTATAAGTGTTCAGATAAGCAGCTCAAGTGTGTAGATTATGTGTGTTTCTCAGTTTTGTTCTCACAGTTTAATGGAAAAAGTAGTTCCATGTAGTGTTGTTACACTATATTGAAAAAAGTATTGGGACACCTGTTTACTCATTGTTTCTTCTGAAGTAAAAATAGTAATCCTACATTTGTTGGA
>BRDA01093877.1:11240-22871 GCA_036984385.1 Crenuchus spilurus | reverse complement strand
ATTTTCTCAGTCAGCTTTATGAGGTAGTCACCTGGAATGGCTTTCAGTTAACAGCTGTGTCTTGTCAAGAGCTCATGACTTGCATTTCTTGCCTCTTAATGTGTTTGAGACATCAGTTGTGTGTCTACTTTGAAGAATCTAAAACATGTCTTGGTTTGTTAAGCACTTTTAAGTTTCCTACATGATTCATTATGTGTTCACTCAGAGTCTGGATGACTTCAGTGTTTATTTACAATGTAGGTAAAAAATGAATGAGAAGGTGTGTCCAAACCTTTCACTGGTACTGTACTGGGATTCTTCTGTGGTTCAGTAGTGAATGTTATTGATTGTAAATTATATTTTAAAGTGTGCAGAAAACACAAAGTTCCTTGTGCGGGCCTCCTACCTTGAGATCTACAAAGAGGAAATTAGAGATCTTCTGGGGAAAGACACCAAGCAGAAGCTGGAGGTATGTTGTCATTTGCTATGCAGTGTTGTTGCACTTTACATTGTGCCTTGTGAACATATAATCACACATGGACCAATAGAACTAGTCTAAATTAAATGGAATAAGGTAATGTTACCATATTGGAGATAAACATTTCTCTTAGAGGTAAAATGTTGTTTCTTTTTTTCAGAACGCGAGCTGTGAGGCTTACTTTTCTAGAACTCTATAGCCACCTACATATCTCCATTGTTTTCATCAAATGCATCACAAAAATGTCTTTCAGTCTCCTCAAATGTCTCTCAAAAGGTTAGGGTATGAAGTACTGATCTAAAACCATTTTTAATGACAATCGGTATTATTAGCCTCAGAGACCTTCATTAAGATCTGGATGCAGTTTGAAAGATGTTGGTGAAGTAATTTTACAGAAATTACTGGACTATTTAGGTGACTATTGAGTTCAACTGTTACCAACATTAGCCTTAAATTTAAGAAGCAAAATTCTGGACTGAAAAATGGTTTGGCTAATGTATGTATATGGGATAAGTGGAAAAATCTATAAATATGATTTTAGGTGAACCAGTATTTTTACATAATTGAATGGGGTGTAAATCAGCACTGTGTGTGTGTGTGTGTGTGTGTGTGTGTGTGTGTGTGTGTGTGTGTGTGTGTGTGTGTGTGTGTGTGTGTGTAACAGCTGAAGGAACACCCTGAGCGAGGAGTGTATGTACGAGACTTGTCCATGCACACGGTGCACAGCGTGGGGGAGTGTGAGAGGATCATGGAGCAGGGCTGGAAAAATCGTTCAGTGGGTTACACGCTCATGAACAAAGATTCATCTCGCTCACACTCCATATTCAGCATCCACCTGGAAATCTGCAATACAGGTTTGGGGCCATAGTTACATAAATTTATATTACACACAAGCAGTATCCAGTATCTCTTAAAGAAAAATGAGGGAGTAAAAATGAACTTGACCAGTTACTAAATGTTTGGTGTCTGATGTGTGCTTTTTTAGCTTTGCCCTGGAGCTACAAGGCATACAGTATGTAGCTAACAAAAGAAGCAGACTTTATTACAGCTGCTTTGGAACATTTGTTTGTCCATTTTTTAGATAACAGTTTGTCATAGAGTGCCACCATCCACATAATCAACATGGCAAGTATGTGATGATACAGTCTGCACATTATTAACCTTTTCTTGTTAGTTACTTGTAGCTTCAGATTTCAAACTCCAGAAAAAATTAAGCTCCCCCCCCGTTTTCTTCCTACTTACATTACACTATTAGGATGCGCTCAGGTGCCTAGTTTACTGATCACTAACAATACTTTCCATGAAAGACACTCAGAAGAAAGGGGACATATGAATGATTTACACATTTGATGCATTTAAAAAAAAAAAAATTTTTTATATACTATATTGATCCAGTAGCTTGCCATTTGGCCGGCCATCAGTGTGAAATATGAATGCATATCTTTCTGATGCAAACCCAGATGCTGGGGGTGAAGACCACTTGCGAGCTGGTAAGCTCAATTTAGTGGACCTGGCCGGCAGTGAGCGGCAGTCCAAGACGGGCGCCACAGGGGACCGCCTGCAGGAGGCCACTAAAATCAACCTGTCTCTGTCTGCCTTGGGCAATGTCATCTCAGCGCTGGTGGATGGTCGCTCTAAACACATCCCGTATCGTGACTCCAAGCTGACGAGAATGTTACAGGACTCTTTAGGAGGTAACACTCGCACACTCATGGTAGCCTGCCTCTCTCCAGCTGATAACAACTATGAGGAGAGCCTGAGCACTCTGCGCTACGCAAACCGTGCCAAGAGCATCCAGAACCAACCACGTATAAATGAAGATCCAAAGGATGCTCTACTGCGAGAATACCAGGAGGAGATCAAGCAGTTGCGGGCACTCGTCTCTGGCCAGCTGGGCACTGCTAACCTTAATTGTAAGTTCTTACATTGCCCACTGTCTGTAATCTTACTATCAGATTATATTTAAAGTTACAGCTGTAGTTTGGTTAAATTGCACAGTCGTCAATTTAGGAAGTTAGTAAAGGCATTTTTGGTCTATGAATTTTGTGCAGGGATTATCTCAAATAGACACGATTATGTGGTTTCTGAAATTAACTTTCTGAAGGTGCTATTGACAGGAAATTCTCACCAGATGTCAATATCAACCCATCCAATCCAAACAAGTAAAGAATTCAAACTGTAGATGTCCATCAATTAAGTTATGTGTAATAATGAGAAATGACACTGGAAAAAATATTGAATACGTGTACTGAAATGTATTTAATACTTTGTTCAAAAGCTTTTGTTGGTGTAGTTTCAAGATGCCTCCTGTATGGAGAAACTAGTCACATTGCTCAGGTGAGATTTTGGGCCATTCTTTTTCACAAACACTTTTCAAATCCTGAAGGTTCTGTGGGCTCCTTCTATTAACTCTGAGCTTAAGTTCCTTCCATAGATTTCTAATTCAATTCAGGTCAGATGATTGGCCGTCTCATTCTAACAGCTTTATTTTCTTACTCTGAAACCAACTGAGAGTTTCCTTGGCTATGTGTTTGAGATCCTTGTCTTGCTGAAATGTCCACCCTCATTCCATCTTCATCATCCTGGTAGATGGCATGATGTTTTTTCTTCAGCAGTGGAGTCTTGCATGGTGATTGTGAATACAGGCCATGGGGACTGGCTGCATTACTTATTGTTTTCTTTGAAACAATTGTAGATGCTGATTCCAGGTCTTTCTGTAGTTCTCCACATGTGGTCCTTGACTCTTTGACAACTCTTCTGATAACTGTTTTTACTCCTCTGTCTGAAATCTTGCGGGGACCTGGTCGTGGCCAGTTTATGGTGAAATGATGTTATTTCCACTTCCGGATTAGGGCCCCAACAGTGCTCACTGGAACCTTCATTAGTTTAAAAATTCTTCTTTAACCGAAGCCATCAGTATGTTTTGCAACAAGGTTGGAAGGTCTTGAGAGAGTTCCCTGGTTTTACCCAGGTAAATGTTTCTTGTGTAACACCTTGGTAATGAGACACCTTTTCATAGGCCATCATTTGGAACTGAATCAGCTTATATTAATTTGTACTAAGTGTCAGGATTGCTTTCAAATTATTGATAGATTTCAGCTCTTGTTGTGATTTTTCATGACTTTTTGCACCTCCCTTTCTTCATGTGTTCAATACTTGTTCCCTGTGTCATTTTTCATTATTACACATAATTGTGACCCCACCAAGGAAAACCAGGTCAAATTCATTCTTTTTTTTTCAAAATTTGTTTTCTTCAAAACAACTTTTTTGTGAATTTAAGTTTTGTTTTTGATCAAAATATGTACTACGATAGATGTCTGAGACTATCTTTCATTTACAGCAATAAAACTAAGTGGCTAAGTTTTGTTGCTAATGTGAGTGACACAATATTGACACAATATCTCAATAAGTTGTCTAGTGACTTTGGCTTGGTTTTCCCTGGGGGGGTCACAATTTCTGGTTGGATTTTTTTGCATGTGTGGATTGGATGAGTTGTTACTGATATCTGGTGAGAATTTTATGTCAATAGCACCTTTATGAAATATATTTACTTATAATATACTTATTTCATTCGCTGTAAGCAAGTATGTTGGAGATTACTGAAAATCTACTGTTTTAGGGAAGTGTAATGATTTATATCTACAGTTTCCACAATGTTAATTGTTTGTTATTGACTTCCATGACTTCTTAACTACATGACCCTTAGAACTGACACAAACTTGAGATACATACTATATCTTGGTGTGATAAAGCGGGCCACACTTGGATAATCCACTATACTAGGTTAAGGGAAATATAATATAAATTAATCACTTTATCCTTCTTGCTGTCTATAGGTTTTACTTTCCAAGAACCTAAAGGAGAATAATTTTTACATTTGAGTACTGTGTATCCATCTGTGTACACTACCTGATTTGTGGGCATGAATTTCCTGAAAACATTTTTATAAATGTTTATAAATGTATTTTTAATTAACTTAATCAAATACTCAATATGCTCTGAGTAACTATTACACTGAGTGCTCTGGATATAGTGATTCCACAACAAACACTATTTATTTATTTATTTAATAATAAAAAAATGACCTATATTTAAAAAAAATTTAATAAATCAGTCAACATATACATTAGTGCATCTCCAAAAATTTCAATATTGTGAAAAAGTTCATTAGTATTCATAACAAAATTCAAAAAGGTAGACTCTCATATATATGTTTATACTGTTTGAATAGTAATTTACTCCAAATGAAATATTCTAATAATTTGAGAGTCTCTAGTTCTCATTTTCTTAAGGTATAAATCATACTGATCAACCTTAAAACAACAAAAGGTTTGAAAAATCACTTTGTATGTAATAAATATAAAATATGACGGTTTATTTTTGGAATTAAATTATGAAAAGCACTGAAATTTTTCACACATTAAATGTGATTGATGTGGGACTGTAAATGTGTATGTTGTGCTCGGATGTGAATTTAGTGTAACCTTCACCTTTAGAGCTTCAAAATAGTTATCTCTTATTAAGGATTGTTGCTAACAATAAAAGAGAGCACATGGAAACCAAATGGATGTTGGCCTAATGGTATCTGGTTTCTGCTGGCTGTCATTTAATTTTAGCACCATCAGTATGTTTGTTAAAGAATTGTATTCTTGTCTTCTTAAAGTAGGAAAGTACTGGTTAAACCTCTCTCTTTTTAGCACTGTCAGCTTTACTAGCCAGTCAGAGGTCAGAGGGGACTCCAACTGCCCAGTCCAGACCACGGAGCAACACTGTAGAGAATGAAGCTGAGAAGGAGAAGATTAAACAGGTGGGTGGAAGATTAAAGTGTGAAGAGGATGTCACTGTGTTAATGACTTAACATTGTTACTTCACCTAGTCCTGGATTAAGCCCAATATTAGGCTAAAATCTGCTTATAGCACCAGTTGATATGTACATTTAGTTGTAATTCTGTCTTCTATGATTGTGTGCAGGACTATGAAGAGAAGCTTGCCAGGCTGCAGGCGGAGTACAATGCAGAACAGGAATCCAAAGCTAAGCTGCAGGAGGATATTACTGTCTTGAGAGCGTCCTATGAGATCAAGTTGTCCAGAGCTAGCCGAGCACATAAGACTGGTAGTGTTATGTGGTCTTTTACACTGTATGATATACTGTTATCTATAAAAATTGACAAGACAAACAATGAAATAATTTTCACAATATAAATAGTTTCACAACATTAATAAATGTACCTGTGACACTAAACTGGATAAAATGGTTAAGAAGATGTATGGATGTTTGAATAGTAATACAAATCTGGTTTGTATTGTTTTGTATTGTATACTAGTGCATCTAAAAGAAATTTAAAATTATGAAAAAGTACATTTGCGTGTATAATTTAATTTTAAAAGATATCATATGAAGTCATATACTGTATTGGATATTCATTGCGTATAAACTGACATATTTCAAACATTTTTTTGTTTTAAAATTGCTATTGTTTAATTGGGGGGTAATAATAATTTACTCCCAATGAAGTGTTGATATTGATAATTAATTAATAATGACTATAAAATATGACAGTTTACCTCTTTGAATTAAATTTCAAATTAACACAAATAAACATTTTCACAATATTATAGTTTTAGGAGATGCACTAGTATACGCATATATTTTATCCATGTACATGTCACTTCTGTGATATCTGCTGATTTGTAAAAGCCAACAGTGTTTATAAACTCTAATTCAATTTGCCACTAATACTAAATATTATTATTATTTTTACATTTAGTTAGTCATTAGTTTTACATTTACTTGGTCTGTATTGATACATTTATAGTCATGTGCTTGGCAGTGTTCAGTCTTAGTTCCTTACATTGAGCAGTTTTTGATTCCATATACTGTATAACTCAGAACCCTGACGTGTTAGTCATAGAACGATTAATTGGTCAACCAATTGATTTGACTGCTTATTGTTGTTTTTAGATCATCAGAATCAAACTGTTGTCATTTGCAGGTAGTGTGCCTACTGTAGAACAATGTTAGAATTCCCCCTAGGGTCAGTTTCACCATTCTGTGCGCAGATGAAGACATGACTGACAAACCCACCCTTTGTCTCATGTCAGCAATTATTTTTTAGATTTTAACAGATGCAAAAATAGATTTAATAATGCAAAAATACATTTAATAATGCAAAAATGGCATTATACAGTACCAGTCAAAAGTTTGGACTTTTGTACACTTTGTAAACACTTTCAGGACATTCAATGTAATTTCATTATTTAAAAATGGTCTGCATTGTAGATTAATACTAAAGTCATCCAAACTGTGAAGAAACACATATGTAATTATTTAGTAAACAAACAAGTAAACAAACCAGAATTAGTTTATATTTTACATTCTTCAAAGTATTCACCTCTTGCTTAGATGCAGCTTTTTTGACATTTTCTCAGTCAGCTTTATGAGGTAGTCACCTGGAATGGCTTTCAGTTAACAGCTGTGTCTTGTGAAGAGTTCATTTCTCGCCTCTTAATGTGTTTGAGACAGTTGTGTGTCTACTTTGAAGAATCTAAAATCTAAAACATGTTTTGGTTTGTTAAGCACTTTTAAGTTTACTACATGATTCCTTATGTGTTCCTTCATAGTCTGGATGACTTCAGTATTCATTTACAATGTAGAAGTAAAATTAAATTAAATAAAAAAATAAAAAAAACATAAAAAACAGAACTTTTGACTGGTAGTTAATCTCAGCCAGCCCTCTCTAAATATCAGCATCTGTGTCAGCCATTGAAAAACCCATTTTGATCAATCAAATAAATGGGGCACTCAGGTGGATCTTTTTAAAGCTGCTATTACATTATAAGAGCCTAAACATTACATTATATACAAGCCTACATTACATTTGTAAAGAACCTAAACACTTGTTTACACAGAAATGCAATTTAACCATTGTGTTTGATAGTAATAAACATATAGCTGCCTAAACATGTAATATATACAGTATTTTTTAAGAAAATTCATTTTTCATGTGTTACAGAGTTAGTCTTAGTGTTAGCATTATAAACCTTTTGTGTATTGTGTAAATGTTAATATATCATCTCTCTGCAGCAGAAAGCTCTAGCAAATTGATGGTCAATCCTACTGATGGGTTAACACCAGAGCCCTCAGATGCTGTCCAAGATGGATTTGAGGTATATAGTCTTCTACCTTTTATGAGAGATGTTTAAATATGTAACTGGGATTATTTCAGGAGGACCTTAGTGTGTCAGGTTGACTAAGTAGAAACTTTCTCACAGGAGAATGAGCAGTCTCACGAGGGCAGTCTGGGAGGAGAGCTGGAGGCTGTTGCTACACCTGGTCCTTTGGATCAGAAACATGTTTTGGAGAGGTAAGGTAACTTATACACTGAGCAACAGAAGTATCTTTGATTGGAAAAAAATGGTAAAGAAATACAACGTTTCAATATGTTCAAATGTATAATCAAAATATGTATAAAGAAAATGTACATTGTTTAAAATATATTTATTAACAGTTATTTAAATTTGCATATAAATGTAATATTTAAATTTACATAAATGACAATCTGCAAAATTTAGACACCCAAGTCAAATTTACCCCTACAGGAACTGTTTCACACAGTTTCTATTTTTTTTTAATTAACCACATTTCAAAAATCATTTACATTTAGTGCTCCAACATTCTATAATATGTTTGTTCTTTTAGAAGATAATTTAAATGAAAATCAATACAAATAAACATGTATTTTAAGCTAGTTTTTACTATATTTTTAGAAATGTAAAGAAATGATTATAAAAATTGTAATGTCTGTGATGAGGATGATGATGATGATGATGCAGATGATAACAAATGGTGAAGAGTAGAAGAGGGCATTTGAGTATAGTTGGTTATCTTCCAGGCTTCAGCAGTTGGAGCAGGAGTTTGTTGGTGGAGAGCAGGCTCGAAATGAGGAGCTGAGGCAGCGGCGCAGGCAAAGGAAGACTCTGGCCAATCAGAGGAAAAAACAGCTGATTGAAGCTCTCAGGCAGGGTAGTGAGGACAGCGACAATGTCCTGCTCAACGTCTATGACTCCATTCAGGAGGAGGTCCACGCTAAGAATAAACTATTGGAGAACACACAGAACAAGGTGGGATATTTCATAGCACTAATTGCATTTCTCAGTAATTCTTTAACAGTGCTTGGGGAAGTGGATAAATGTTAAATCAACAAGGTCTTTCAAACATATCAAAGGTATCTGTTTTTAATTTTATAGAAAGGCAATTTTCTGAAGGGTAAGCTTGCTTTTTATTAGGTCTTTACACCATTGATTGTTTCTTTGAAATCAGTCAGAAATACACAGAAAATTATACATTTTAACCTTCCGACTACTAAAAACTAAAGATTAATATTATGCTACATCAATATTGATGTATTGGTATGGAAAATGTCATCCAGCAATACTTGAAAAGACTTGCTATGCAAACCTTCACAAAAGCATTATTATTTCCAGTAAATATATTCACTCACTTCTCATTTTAATTAAATATCTTTTAAATATTATTTATAATTAATTTCAACCAGAGAATAAGCTGTGAAATTAAATAGACTTTATAAAGATGCTTGACGTCTGAAAGGTATGTTCAGAATTGTTATTATGAAATGCATGTGGCCCACCTTGACTGTATTAGGGCTGCATGTGCCATTTGTAGGTTATTGTTCCATTAGCTATTGCAATTTGTATTTCAAATATTGGCTTAAATCACTCAGTTTTTGTTCTTCCTTTAATTTCACTGTAATGTGATAGCTAAAAGCTGCCAAACTGGAAATCCGGGACCTGCAGGCTGAGTTTGAGACGGAACGGGATGACTATCTGGCCACTATCAGGCGCCTGGAGCATGAGACGCAGCTTCAGCAGGCCATTCTGGAGCGCATGGTTGGTCTGGTTCGTCGGGACTGCAACTACAGCAACCTGGACCGTTTGCGCAGAGATTCAGTGTGGGATGAGGAAAACAGTGTGTGGAGGCTGCCTGAGGTTCTGATCCAGAAAACAGCACTACCTGCAGGTGAGAGTCAAACGGAAGCTTATGTATCATATGGTATCCAGGAGTCAGAATCAACGACACTATGTAACCAAAATGGCATCATAGCATCAGTGGTTATTTAAGTTTACTAGTGCATCTGCAAAAATGAGAATATTGTGAAGTTCATTCGCATTCATAATTTAATCTGAAAAGGTAAACTGACATATATTTTATAGTCATTACATATTTGTAAAGTCGTGACATATTTCATGCCTTTTTTGTTTTGATGTTGAAACTTTGAATAGTAATTTACTGAAACATTAAATAAAATATTTGAATAATTTGAGATTCTGGATTTCTAATTTTCATGAGCTATAAGCCAAACTGGTCAATAATAAAATAAAAAAAGCTTGAAATATCACTTTACATGTAAATAATATAATATGTATTTCAGTTTACATTTGGAATTAAGTTATGAACAAGTACATTTTTCATGATATTCTGACTTTACATTTACAAGTTACGAATTGTAGGCAATACTGCTCTGTGCAAAAAGAATTTGTTATAAATTTGACTGTTTTTTAAACTGTTTTCTTCTTTTATTTGACACAGGAAATTTGCTGTTTATTTAGTTTTCATGTATTTTTACCTATTCTTTAACATCAGTCTAGCAAATGACACTCTTATAATAATAATAAAGACAATAAAGCTTCTGTCTGTCTGTCTGTCTGTCTGTCTGTCTACCTACCTACCTACCTACCTACTACTCTCTGACCTGTTATACCTCTGTAGATTATATATTGCACAGCATTTTTTATGACCACATCCTGTCCAGTCAAGCCCAAAGAAAAATCACCAAATGAATGCTTGTCTTGCCAGTTGTAAAATAAGAATTAAAAATGACAAAAGAATATTAAAGTACAATTTACCCCCAAGTGTGTTAAATCAGCCAAGATATGTTTGGTGGACCTACAAAGCTAATATAAAACATTTATGAAATAATGGGTGCTTATGCAGTACTAATTAGCATTGTACTAACTGCTTAAATGACATATTTACTAACATCTTCAGTTGTTCATTAATCTCAGATTAACTTGTTTTTGTTGCTGTATGACAGAATTATTTATGTAAGATTAACTGACTGGACAAGATCATAGACAAATTACAAGCTTCAAAAATTGTATAGACAACAGTATATAACACTACAGTGAACATTTTTCTCCAAACAATCTGGTTGCAGTCAAATGTACCTCCGTGTTTTAGGAATGCTACTGTAGCTTGTTATTGTGGCATGACTGTTATTGACAGTTTATGAGGTGTTGACTTTGATGATAGAGATGTACTTAGTGATTGTAACTTTGGCATGAAGTTAATGCTGGCTTGTCTTGTGTGTATGTGTGATTTTACCTGTTAGTGACAAACAGGGTGATTCTTACTTTCAGCAGTTCCTCCTTCAGCTGTGAGTGGATCCTCCAGGCTCAACACAAGAAGAAACTTGGTCTCAGACTCTACAGAGCTCTTCACGGTACTCAGCGCAATAGACTCTCTGCATATAAATATGTTGTTTTACTTAGCAACTGATTGGGTTTACATCACAAGTTTTATCAGAATGTGGTCCTTCATTGATTCTTTTAGTCAGTGAGATAATGGTTTCTGTTTTTCAATTTACAACAGTGCAGTTTGGTTTGAGTCTCCAGTCAGTATGCAATTATATGATTAAATTGATATAATTAAATTCCACACAGTAAAGGTGCTTTAATGTGAACACAAGCATGCAAGCAAATCTACATTTGGCAGACTGCCCCCTACACGGTAGGAGCATACAGATTTATGAATTACAGTATGTTGAAAGAAGTGTGGGAATAAACATGTATGCATAAGTGTTTAAGCTTCATGTGATAAACATGTGCTGTTTGATGATGCCTCAGTACAGATCAATGCATTGTTAAATATCTTGTCACCTAATGCAAGAACATCACATGCTGTATTACAGGCTGAGAAAAAGGCCAAGTTTTGGAAACAGTTTAGTTACCATGAGTACCACCTGTGAAAATTAAGACACTAACTTGAATACACATGTAAAGTTGACAGCACTTGCAAAAAGAATGCTTGAATATTTGAATAAGAGCCCATGCCAATACAAATAGTGTACTTCGAATTTGTGAATACGTATGTACAA
>BRDA01093877.1:0-11230 GCA_036984385.1 Crenuchus spilurus | reverse complement strand
GGATCCTCCAGGCTCAACACAAGAAGAAACTTGGTCTCAGACTCTACAGAGCTCTTCACGGTACTCAGCGCAATAGACTCTCTGCATATAAATATGTTGTTTTACTTAGCAACTGATTGGGTTTACATCACAAGTTTTATCAGAATGTGGTCCTTCATTGATTCTTTTAGTCAGTGAGATAATGGTTTCTGTTTTTCAATTTACAACAGTGCAGTTTGGTTTGAGTCTCCAGTCAGTATGCAATTATATGATTAAATTGATATAATTAAATTCCACACAGTAAAGGTGCTTTAATGTGAACACAAGCATGCAAGCAAATCTACATTTGGCAGACTGCCCCCTACAGGGTAGGAGCATACAGATTTATGAATTACAGTATGTTGAAAGAAGTGTGGGAATAAACATGTATGCATAAGTGTTTAAGCTTCATGTGATAAACATTTGCTGTTTGATGATGCCTCAGTACAGATCAATGCATTGTTAAATATCTTGTCACCTAATGCAAGAACATCACATGCTGTATTACAGGCTGAGAAAAAGGCCAAGTTTTGGAAACAGTTTAGTTACCATGAGTACCACCTGTGAAAATTAAGACACTAACTTGAATACACATGTAAAGTTGACAGCACTTGCAAAAAGAATGCTTGAATATTTGAATAAGAGCCCATGCCAACATTTTGTATGTTTCAGGGTAAAGTGTTTCTACCAAATGATTAAAAAATTACTGAATTCTTGAAAAAACTTGCTGTATCTTGTAGTGTAATGTAGCATAGTTTAATTTCAGGATTTCCATTTTGGGTTGGAGTCTTGATCTTATTTGCTCACCCTACTGTTCAGTCTGATAAATTTTTCTATAGTTATATATATTTTTTCTTTTTATATTTTACAACTCTTTCTTTTCTTTTACTGTAGATACTGTATAAATAGCTGTTTTGTATTTGTATACTTCAACTGGCACATTGCCATAGCTATAAAAAGCAAATAGTACCTTCAAAATCGTATTTAAATATTTTTATCTGCACAATTTTTCATAGTAAATCACCAGCAAAACCCCAAACAAATGGCATTCACATTCTACAGTATTAAATGTGCAAATTAACACATATTATTTGAGATCATTATTTGAGATTGCTGATACTTGTGATTTAACAAAAATAATATTTTTCTTTCATTTGAAACTAGTTACCAATGCTTTGTGTATAGGAAGATTAAAGTACCTTCCTTGGTATGTAAGGAAAGTAACTATGGTATGATTTTGCTTAAATTCTGGTTTCTTAAAAGCACATATTTAATCTCCTTTGGTCCATACATCTTAAAGAGTTGCATGTTCAGTTCTCAACACATTTGCGACTTTTTGCATTAGTCCCCAAATTGCACTGAAAGTTAAATTGCCTTAAATATCTACACATAATATTGTGTTCTGCAAAGTAAAGCTAATTAGAAAGAAACATACTTATCAACAAAGCTAGATGACCTTTCATGGGCAATGCAAAACCAGCTCTAGAACCCCAACCAGTCTGGCTTCAAACCTGCGCACTCAATTGAAACTACCCTGATAGCTCTGACTGAGAAGCTCAAGACTACTATATCTTATCTTTCTTGACCTTTCTGCAGCCTTTGACATGGTAACTATGAGATACTATACTATGTCCATCCTCTTTGACTCTGCGTGGAAGTGGTTCAGATCATATTTAGAGGGACAATCCTACCAAGTAACATGGAGAGGGTCCACATCCGCTCCATGCAGGCTTTCCACTGGTGTCCCACGAGGCTCAGTACTGGGTCCTCTTCTTTTCTCATGATAAAATTGTTCTCTTGGTTCAATAATTTCTTCTCATGGATTTTCATACCACTGTTATGCTAATGACACTCAACTGATGTTTTTCTTCCATTCTTCTGACACTCGGGTAACCAGCTGCATCTCAGCATGTTTGGCTGACATGGATGACATCTCATTGCCTGAAGCTCAGCCCTAGCCAGACAGAGGTTCTATTCATTCCCAGAACCACTGGTTTGCATCTTAAACTTCTTATCCTCTTTGAGAACTTCATCATTGTTCTGTCTCAAGAAGTAAGAAGTCTTGGTCTGATCCTTGACGACAAATGATCATTTTCTACTTGCATCGCAAACTTCACTCGGTCATGCAGGTTCCTCCTTTTAAACATTCAAAGGACCTTACCCTTTCTAACACAGGATGCTGCCCAGGTGCTTGTTCAGTCTCTTGTCATCTCAAGACTTGACTACTGCAACTTGCTCCTGGCTGGTCTTCCTATGAGAGCCATCAGGCCCCTGCAGGTGATCCAGAATGCTGCTGCTCAAATGGTCTTCAGTCTGCCCAAGTTCTCTCACATCATTCCACTGCTGCGTTCACTTTTACTGGCTTCCTGTAGCTGCTCACATCAGATTCAAAACCCTGATGCTCATCTACAAAGCAAGAAATAGACCAGCCCCTCCCTACCTAATGGCAATAGTCAAGTCTCGAGTCACACCTCGAACCCTTCGAGATTCTTGTACAGCTCGGCTTAACCCACCATCCTTCAAGACACGTGGAAGACTAGCATAAAGACTCTTCTCTGTTCTAGCACTGAGGTAGTGGAATGAACTCCCACTGGCTGTTTGTACAGCAGAGTCCCTCACAGTGTTCAAACACAGACTGAAGACCACCTCTTTGTTGAACACTTAAGCGAGCACTATTTTAAAACACTTATTGTAATGCATTGTAATGCTCGTATATTGTGTATAATTGTGTATATTTCCCTATTTCTAGGTATTAGTAATGGTTTTGTTCTAACAGTGTCTGAACTGAAGTGTAGTCAAATGTAAATGTAGTTTGAACTCTAACCTGTCTGTACTAGCTGAGATGATTTTCTTAATGGGAAAGTACTGTTGTATGTGCAGTAGCTGTAAATATAAATTGTGACCTACAAGTCCAAAAATAATGGAGACTTGGTTACACAGTCAGCTTAAGTGTTTTGTCTCTGTAGGAGGAGGAGGACCGCTATAAAGAGATGCTGAACCGGAGTGACAGTGAGCACATTGCAACTAACTACTTCAGGAAGAAGAGGACTAGTCCACTTTATGTAGGAGATGCCAGCAAGAGCCTAAGTAAGAGCAGGTTCATTAAACCCATCATTTTTATGAGCACAATACAGCACTACACTTTATCTCCTTAAATAAATATGATTGCTTTTAAAATATATATATATAATTATATAGTTTTTGTTCATTTGCATACAGCAAATGTGACTTTGATTATATGTTAATTTGTACATAGCTCAAAAAGACATATCAGTTTTATTATTAGCATTTTAACTTCATACAGTTTCATGCAAACACTTAGGCATCCCTGGTTAAACATGTTTTATTCATTTTCTAAGTGTACAGAGTAACACTTAGAATTAAATTAATAATTTATACAGTAATTAAAACATACCGTATTTAATGTACCATACTTTTTCCACAAAATTTTGTTTTTAAACAGATTTTTGTTCCTAATGTGCCTTTAAGGCTGTTATTTTTTGAAAGAGCTTTATTCTAATTGGCTGCCATATACTGTGCCTCATTCATAAAACAGTCCAGATGGAAACAGTGCTTATAACTTCAGTCTGAAGGCATTTCTGGTGCTGTTTTGAATCTTTATCAATTTAATTATTTTACTGTGATTCAAGCTGGTAAAAATACCACCATATGTATACACAACAAAGACAAACACATTTACCTCAGCCTAGTGATTTCTTCTGATGATTGGTTTGCGAAATATAATTCCATCATGTTTTTTTTTATTGAATAAGAAATACTAGGGGTGTCTGTCCAATAAATGACGATCCGATATATATCTTGATTCATGTGGCATGATATGATTCAGAAATGATTTATTTTAAATTGGACCGATTCGGTTTGATTCGATTCAGTACAATTTCGATACGATTCGGTTCAATATAATAGGGTAGGAAATAATATGAGTTACTTGTTTAAAATAGACATTATTACATTGATTCAGTATAAGTTAATACTTATAGCGGTGCTATGCTAGCGTCCTCATTGCCACTTTCCTCATGTCGTTTCACCAAATCTTTTCTGCTCTTCATTTAAAGACAGAACTTCTTCCAAACTTTAGATTTTAAGCTTGGCAGAGCATTGCATATATGTGCGTAGGACATGTTTGTCTTTCAAATGTGACTGTGACAAGTAACGTGACAGTTAATGAGAGACCAGGGTTGCCAGGTCCAGTAAAATATCCAGCCCAAAGTCAGTCTAAAACCCGCCCTTCAGAAGCTTGAACTAGCCCAAAATATGCCTGTCACATGTTTGAAGCAAATGGCAAAACAACTATAAGTGTACGACTTACTATTTTGTTTATAAGGGATTAATTATGTCATTAATAATATAGTAACATTAGTGTTTATTAGTTCTTTTACAACAGTTTTATATCCAAGTCAAGAACATTTAATAGTAACAATTAGCAAATAAAGGAACTGACATTTCACATTTGCAGTATTTGCAATATGCCTTGTTCTCATCATTAGAAACACTTTTAATCCATTATATCAAACCTTTTTCTTTTTCCCAGTCCTTGCAATACCCGTATTTCCCCCATTTACCTGGCATATTAGCTAGCGACTGCCTTCTCTTCACCTTCTGTGGGTTTGTCTGTCTCTGTGTGTGTGTGTGTCTCTCTCTCTCTCTCTTTTTCTTTCACTCTTTCGCTCTTTCACTCTCTCCTGCTCTCTTTTTCACGCTGTACTTCCTTATGTCGTTATGTTCTCCTCGTTCTTATTGTTGCATTTAATCTTCCAACACCCACTTTTCTTGTGGTTTTTTTGGCGGCCGCAGTAATTTTTAAAAGTAGCCCAAAAAGCCCCGCCTCGCTTGAATTTTCACCCACGACTGGATTTTCAAACAATCTCAATTTGGCATTAAACCCGCGAACCTGACAACCCTGTCAGAGACAGCGGTTGAGCGCAAGAGAGAGTGCGGGCGAGCAGCAGAAGCACATCAGTAACACCAAACCAATTGACAGCTATGTAATCGGGCCATCGGCCGGTTCATTTTACAAATAGACCGATTCAGGGGTCCATGTACCGATGCACTCACATCGTTTAAGTCAAAATCGGTCTTCCGATTCAAATCGGTTATTTTTTACACCCCTAGTAAATACATATATTATGTCCAAATGTTTGTGGACACCCCTTCTAATGAGTGTATTCTGCTACTTTAAATTGTACCCATTGCTGATACAGATGTGTTTATGCACATGCACAGCAGATAAACATGAACCTTTTTGGCACCAATAGGGTGTATACAGTTGGAATGATGGTGCTCCATCTAATACTTTGGGGTCAAGTTGGGCATGACGTGGGGTGGTGATCATCCAACATCTTGACCTTACTAATGCTCTTCTGACCTGACCTTACTAATTTTGAATGCAATAAAATCCTCACTACAATGCTTTAAAATCTTAGAAGGCCGTATGTGGAAAGTTACTCTAACAAAAGCAGGATAAGCTCTGTTTTTAATACCCTTGATTTCAGAAGAAACAGTGAAGAAGCAGGTGGTAATTCTTTTATAGATATAATGTATGTCCAGGTGAACACTGAAAAAGTAGAATTGAAATATAACTATGTATAAATGTATTGCTTGGTCCAGACCAAGGGACTCAGAACAACAAATAAATAAAATTCAATTAAATATAGTTTCCAAAATTAACTGTTTGAACTGTGGTTTTCAAACTTTACCAGTGCTAAAATAGTACACTAAAACTTAATGAACTGAGGAAAATAGTTTGTACCTTGATGTGGGATTAACTTTTTTATTTAATTTTGCTGAAATAATCTGTAATTTAGTTGATGTATGCAGTAATTTTAATGGTTATTTTAAATGCATAATAATTTTTCCATAGTGACCACAGAAGAAAGGGCCAGAATATATCATGTACTATGTAGGGTGAGATACTTTGCGGGTCTGGAGGTAAGACCAGCCTCTTTTATTGAATCCTAAATACCTCTGCTTCAGCAGGTAACAGACCATCTCATCAGACAAGCAGTGGCTCCAACCTTGCAGCTGAGGCCCTCTTGCCCCGCCCCTTTCGTCTGGAGTCTCTGGGTGTTGTGCCCACCAGCGGCAAAGCCAGGCGCAAGAAGAGCAAAACGCAGATAATCTGTGATGGTGACTGGTGATGACTTGTTTTCGCTTATGTCTAGAGAGGTATTTCAGGGTGTCAGACCTTTGTGCACTTTATAATGTCAGAGCTGTAGAGCACAAATGTTGTTTTTGAGGAGCAGTTTTCTGTTTTAAGTACAGATTCAACACTTTATTATTGCCTTGACTAGTTGTACATTTGTAGATTATTATCTTATTAGCTGATTTTACCAACTTTTACTAACTGTGAACAAAATTTGTAACATTGTACCACTGTGGAATTGTTACAGGTTAAAACCTAATATTCCTGGTATCAGTTCTATTGTACTTATTACTATGGACTTGCACTAGCATTTTACTACCCTTAATGTGAGTGGATGTGATATTCATCATCATACCATCATTTCAATCAATCTGTAATGACTGAATAGGCAAAATGCTTTTTTATTTAACAATAGTTTTATATTTAACAATAGTGAATTCCTAAAGACTTCATAAATAGAAACCTGGGGTCATAAATAGAAGCCTGGAGACAAATATATTTGAGACTGCCACCATGGTTTACGCATGAAGTATGCCGACTGGTTCTATTATTTGTTAGTTGCATTAGGGTGACCAGACATCCCTGTTTTCTGAGGACAGTTTTTGTTTTTGGTGGTCTGTTCCCTGCTGGAGATGTCCCCGGAAGTTCCCTATAAAAAAACACAACAGAAACCACTTCTTCTACATGCTCACCTAGTTGTATACTGCTGTTTAAAACTTCAACTAGAACCTACAGTGTCTTGCAAAAGTATTCACCCCCCTTGCTTTTTTACCTGTTTTGTTACATTACACCCTGTATTTAATTGTTTTTTTTATTTTTTATAAACAACTGAAAATCGGCATGTGCATATGTATTCACTCCCTTTGCTATGAAGCTCATAAAAATTGGTTGAACCAATTACCTTCACAAGTCACATGCTTATTGAAATTAAGTCCTCCTGTGTGCAATGTAACTGACTAACACCATGAAGACCAATGAGATCTCCAAACAAGTCAGTGACAAAGTTGTTGAGAAGTACAAGTCAGGGTTGGGTTAAAAAAAATATCAAAATTTTTGGTGATCCCCCAGAGCACCATCAAATGGAAAGAACATGGTACCACAACAAACCTGCCAAGAGAGGGTCACCCACCAAAACTCTTAGACTGGGCAAGGAGGGTATTAATCAGATAGGCAGCACAGAGATCAAAGGTAACCCTGAAGTATCTGTAGTGTTCCCAAGCAGAGACTGGAGTATCTGTCCATACAACCACAGTAAGCTGTACACTCTATGGAGCTGTGCTTTATGGAAGAGTGGCCAGAAGAAAGCCTTTACTGATAGACAAAAATAGGAAGAATTGTTTTGAGTTTGCCAAAAGGCATGTGTGAGACACCCCAAATGTATGAAGGAAGGTGCTCTGTCAGATGAGACTAAAATTGGTGTTGGCAGCATCATGCTGTGGGGGTGTTTTTCAGCAGCAGGGACTGGAAAACTGGTCAGAGTTGAGGGGAAAATGGATGGTGCTAAATAGAGGGATATTCTTCACCAAAATCTGTTTGGCTGTCAGTGATTTGAGAAATTTGACTTTCACCTTCCAATAGGACAATGACCCAAAGCATACTGCTGAAGCAACACCTGAGTGGTTTAAGGGGAAATGTTTAAATGTGTTGGAATCACCTATTCAAAGCCCAGACATTAATCCAATTCAGAATTTGTGGTCAGACTTGAAGATTGCTGTTCACCAGCAGAAACCAACTTGACAAAGCTGGAGCAGTTTTGCCTGGAGCAATGGACAAAAATCCCAGTGTCAAAATGTGGCAAGCTCATAGAGACTTATCCAAAGTGATGTGCAGCTGTAATTGCTGCAAAATATGGCTCTACAAAGTACTGTCTTTAGAGGGGTGAATAGTATGCACACTGAAGTTTTCTGTTATTTTGTTGTTTGTTTCACAATAAAATGAAAATCAGACGTTCAAAGTTACAAAATGAAATGAGGCAAACCATCAAATAATAAATTTTAATTCCAGGTTGTGAGGTAGCAAAACATGAAAAATACCATGGGTGCGATTTTCTGACACAATTTGCCAAGTAAGTTAGTACCAAATGTTATCAGTCAGCCTTCAGCATAGTTTACTACCATGATCAAAATACCTGAAGCCAGTCACCATTTTTATTTCATAGACGAAAACATTGGATATTTTAATGATCAATTGACCGTCAAACATTTAAGAAATCTGTTCACCTTAAGCTGTATTAGCATTGTGACTCTCCTGCTCTCCAGCTGAATAAAAGCCCATAATATCTACTGACAGTGTTCTGGATTAGTACATATATCTACCCATCACTGTGCTGTGTATCACTGCTAACCGCAAACCTGTCACTTTGACGTATTGAAACAATCCGTATGCAAAGGTCTGGACTCAAGAACAGATACTACGCAGCCATAATACTGCACTATCAGATTAAACAATGCTGTCAGAATAGTACCTAACATTGTTAGTGTGCATGATGACAGCAAAGTAGTTGCACTAAAGCAGAGTCAAATGTTTCAGTAAATAAGCCATTAAAGGGTTTGCAGAAACAGGTTTCCACTGTGGTGCAATATGGCAGTTTCGTTGTCATGATAAATACATCTACTTTACAACCACACTTATATAAGATGATTATGGATATCAGTTCTTAAAGAAAGTTGACCACATGCATATATCATAATTAGTCCTGTTTAATTGCAACATAGTTCATGAAATACACAAAAAAATAACTGTATCCATAGTTTTTGATAGCAGTTTTTAACTGACAGTACTGTTGCATCTGTTCCAGTTGACCTAGAAAAATGAAACATCTTGAGACTTTTAGAACCAGAAGTATCCATTTTATAAAACCAATACCAAGATTAGTGGACGATGAATCCTTCATGCTGGGTAATGTGAACAGTGGCCTTTTGTGTGAGTGTGGTCAGGTGTTGGTCACAACCTGAGATAATCTTCTAATCCACCCAGCTGCCTATGCCCTCATTCACTTAGTGGGTAAGATGAGGAGTCTGAGTGATAGGTGATCTATCGGAGAGTAGAGTGCACCAAAAGACATCCAAAGTTCATTGGGGCATTAACAGTCAACATTCAGGCCGGCAGACTGTGGGACTATTCATCATGGCAAGAATTAGCTTCCGAAACCACATGAATGGATTTGCTGTTTCATTGAAACCCTATGCAACTCAGAAATCTCAGCAGCAGGCAAAAGAGTGACTAGAGAAATCTGCTGAGCAACAGGGGCAATATATAGATTGTCTTTATCTCACAGGTTGTGAAAAAATCATAAAGCAAACCACTTCATCTAACACTATAGGTCTATACATAAACAGTTTGGCTACAAAACTGAAGTGCAACAGAAATTATTATAATAATTACAAAGACAGTAAAAAATAAAACCAGGTATCTTTTGAAAAACCAAATCTCCAGATCTAAATTAAGAAGTCTCTAAAATGTAGAACATTTGCCATATTAGCAAGGGATTAAATGTACATGGAGAAATGTACAAGAATTTTTTGCTTTCTTCTCATTTCTATTTTGTGATTTCCTTCCAAATAATTAATGTCTTTTTAACCAAACTTCTGCTTTTCTGAAATTTTAGTCCCATCCAAACACATCTGCAATTTTCCATGTAGATGTCACCATACTTTGGAAATATACAGTAGAGTCAAATATTTGGAAAAATCTTCTTATTCGATGTTTTTATTTTATTTTATTTTATTCATTGTAAATGAACACTGAAGTCATCCAGACTATGAAGAAACACATAAGGAATCATGTAGTCAACTTAAAAGTGTTAAACAAACCAAAACATGTTTTAGATTTTACTCTAAAGCAGACACACAACTGATGTCTCAAACACATAAAAAATGCAAGTCATGAACTGTTGACAAGACACAGCTGTTAACTGAAAGCCATTCCAGGTGACTACCTCATAAAGCTGACTGAGAAAATGTGTCCCCGCCAGGGAAAACCAGGTCAAAGTCATTCTTTTTTTTCATAATTTGTGTTTTTCAAAACAACTTTTTTGTGAATTTAAGTTGTTTTTTTTGTCGCTAATGTGAGTGACACGATATTGACACGATATCTCAATAAGTTGCCCAGTGACTTTGACCTGGTTTTCCCTGGCGGGGTCACAAATGCCAAGAAAGCTGGCATCTAAGCAAGAGAATTTTACATGAAGAATGTCAAATATAAACATATTCTGGTTTGTTTAACACTGTTTTGTTTACTAAATAATTAAATATGTGTTTATTCAGTTTTGATGACTTTTGTATTAATCTACAATGTAGAATATTTTTATATAGTGATAAACCACTGAATGTCCAGAAGGTGTGTCAAAACTTTTGACTGGTACTGTAGATATTTTAGACCACTGCTATTTGGTCTCCTAGTGTGCATTTCCACCAGAAACCCTCTCTGGGAGCACATTATCCAATACATCACTAGAAACTCACTTGTCCTGCAGTAACTTTGTTGCCATCTGGATTCAAGTTTTATCATTGAGAAGATTTGTAAAATATTTCATTGCAGATGTTTCCAATTCAGATAGGGCTAATGTCATCTTAATCAAAGGCATCAGGGTGATTAGTAGATTCTCTGACAAAGTGTATGTATGTATGTATACAGGGGTTAGACAATGAAAGTGAAACAGCTGTCATGTTAGTGTGGGAGGTTTCATGGCTAAATTGGACCAGTCTGGTGGCCAATCTTCATTAATGTCACATTGCACCAGTAAGAGCAGAGTGTGAAGGTTCAGTTAGCAGGTAAGATCACAGTTATATAGTAGTATATTACAATGCACACAACATTATGGTGACATACCAGAGTTCAAAAGAGGACAAATTGTTGCTGCACGTCTTGGTGGCACATCTGTGACCAAGACAGCAAGTCTTTGTGTCTAAATATTATTGAGCCACTTTGGGGTGTTTTGGAGGAGCAAGTCAGTAAATGTTTTCCTCCACCAGCATCACGTAGTGACCTGACCACTATCCTGCAAGAAGAATGGCTTAAAATCCCTCTGACCACTGTGCAGGACTTGTA
>BRDA01093876.1:3669-18662 GCA_036984385.1 Crenuchus spilurus | reverse complement strand
ACAAAAACTACAATAACAAGATAATTTTGTTAACATTTTACACTTCACACTCATCTGTGTCATGGTGCAACAGCAGAAATTGTTTTTCAACATTTGTTACAGTTTATTCTTTGAGGTTTGGCTATGAAGCATTGCTGGTTTACATTCAGATGTTGCATTTCTAGTGACCTCTAGTGGATGTTTGTAACTTAACATACCGATTGGTAGAGACGATGCAATCACATTGTGTTAAATTCAATGCCTTCTTCAAGAAGATATATTGACTCAGATATGTTCTACTCATTGGTTTAGCAGAATGTTAAAGGGTTAAAGATAATAGGGAGAACAAATAATAAGCCTGTAAGCAAATACATATTAATACATGTGATCATATGATCATGTAACTAAGACATCCAGGTTTATAGAAAATACAACCCACAAATACAATCGCGGCCCTCATTTATTTGCTGTTTAGATGCAGAGGTTTCATCCCTGAGGAGACATGGAAAATGTTTCATTATAAACACGCCCTTGATAAGCGAATCCAGTCCTGTTAGAACTGTTGACACATTGTTTATGAGCCAAGTGGGTTGAAAAAAATTTAAGATATACTTTTCTCTCTCATGCATATGCATTTCAGGGATGAATATGCAAAAGTGGGGGAAAAACTAAAGTGTGGCTGATAAATTCCAGTTGATTTACTAATGTTTGAGCAGCTTGCAGCATTCTTTTGAAACCATCGCAGACATGTACATTAGTATTCTAAACTGTGTGGGTTAGCTGTGAAACTGTGGGGATACTTTATCCTGTGGCAGCCAGGAATAAAACATTCATAAAATGTATCAGATTACTTCTAAGCAATCTAAAACAAATTAAAACTAATTCATCTCCAATAGTTTGACACAGAATTATAACCTTTAATATAAAAAAAAATCATTGTGGTGTTATGATATGATGATGATGACAATATTCAGTAATCTCTCACATACAGAATGGTGTGTAAACTGGATACAAGGACCACTATTCTGGCTGCCACCAATCCAAAAGGCCAGTATGACCCTAATGTATCTGTCTCTGTGAACGTGGCTGTGGCCAGCCCTCTCCTCAGTCGCTTTGACCTGGTTCTGGTTCTGCTGGACACCAAAAACCCAGAGTGGGACAAAATCATCTCCTCCTTCATCCTCCAGAATAAAGGTTAGTCAACAGACAATCAAAATCCCATTTACTGTTTATTACTAGTGCATCTCCAGAGATGTGAATGACTTTAAATTATGAACACAAATCTTACCTTTTCATGTAAAAAAGTAAACTTTCACATTTTATATTCTTTGATTGTATGTAAAGTGATATTTTTAGTGTTTTAATGTTGATGCTGTTTGAAAAGCATTTTACTCAAACTCCAAATGAAATATTCTTAAAATTTTCTGATTTTCTTGAGCTATAATCAGGGTTCGTACGGGTGTTTGAAATCCTGGAAAATGTTTGAATTTTAACGTTCTGTTTTCCAGGCCTGGAAAGTGCTGGAATTTTGGAGAAAGTTCTTGAAAATGCTTGAAATTCTAACTGCTTTTATTTTACAATAAATAACTATCTGACTAAATAAGTTCGCTTAAAGAAAAAAATGCAGAGCGTAAAATAAAGGCTTCGCTCGCTCCTCCATGTATGTGTGACAAGTTCCGGTTCTTTCTTGTAATCCAAGAGCAGTTGGCTCATGAGTAACCGGCTCTTTTTACCCTCAGATGCAACATAGTTTTACCACTTCTGTTTTTTTTTCATATACGGCTAAATTAAAATTGTAATAACTTTATTATTCTATAGCATTATAAAGAAAGGAAGAGCAAGTGAAATAAAGAAAAGCTGCTCTTTGAAGGGGAGCTGACTCCAAACTGATTCAGGGAGTTGAGCCGGTGATAACAGCAATAACATGACTGGAGGCTGCGTTAGCTAGTAGCTTGCGTGGGGCTGCTATCTGCCAGTCAGTTTGTGTTTTCCTCATCCCCTCGCAGTCAGTGAAAACGACACCAATACGCCAGGAGGTTGCCATTTTAACGAGTGTTAGCTGAAAAACGGCAAATATAAGCCAAGGAAAAAACCCACGAGTAGCCTCCTGCAAAAGTTTTGTGATATATTGATTATTGCTGAATCGCAGTTTTGAGAGATCACCATTATCATGAATTTACCACAGCTGAAAGTTTGCCTGGAAAAACTTGAAAATGGGCCTTGAAAAGTGCTTGAATTTTACCTTGTAAAAGGTGTATGAACCCTGTATAAGCCATACTCCTCAACAGTAAAACTAAAAACACTGCTTGAAATGTCATGTTACATGAAATGGATATGTGGATGTTTACCTTTTGTAATTAAATTATAAACACAAATTAACTTTTTTTTCCCCACAATATCCACAACTTTTGGATGTTACACTGTACATAATCATTTGAGTACTCCTAAAAGATCTGTAGTAAATTCAGTAAATCCAGGGTCATATCAGAATATTTTGACCATTAACCATGCACCTGCTTCTCAGGCCTAGACATAAGGGTTTGCTCAGTGGTGTCCCCTTACACTTACCTCATTCCTCCTGTCTTCATTTTAGAGGTTAACTGGTCAATTGTGGTGTGTTGATTACTCTGTACTACTTGAAAGAGTCAAATGTTCCTCCCTAGCATCAACGTCCCATGCGGCACCACTGTTAAATGTTGGGAGGTATGAAAAGGCTATTTTTGGTACACACTTTCACTACAAAGGCTCTAGAACGTCCCTCAAACTTTTTAGATTCCAAGATGCTACTACCCTTCACCTGGTACCCCATTATCATGCCCTTTTTGACATCAGTCAGATCGTGTTCTTTGCCTATGGTGAGCATTTTACACACTGCTGTGTAGTGTCATTTAATGGTGTCAATTTTATCTCAAAAGTTCCAGGAAGTTGTTGTTTCTTTTCCTCATTATTTCCCTCCCACAGATGCTCCCAATAGGTCATCTTCGTTATGGAGTATGGAGAAGATGAGAGCATATTTCTGTCTGATAAAGAGACTGCGGCCCTACATCACTCCAGAGGCCAACTCCATCTTGTCCAGCTACTACCAGCTACAGAGACAGAGTGACAGCAGAAATGCAGCCCGTACAACTATTCGCATGCTGGAGAGCCTCGGTCGCCTTGCAGAGGGTCTGTCTGTCTCTTTCTCACACACACAGCTGTAGAAAGCAAAAAATCTAACAGTCTGACTTGTATTAAGCTCTTAAGTCTCCTGTATTATTATTTTGTCTGAATCTGTATTCCCAAATTTTAGGGTTTTTATACAGCTGAAACATGTAATAAATACAAAATATTGGTGCGTTTTGGAAACGCACTTCAAATGAGCAGAAAATGTTTTTTTTTTTTGTAGTGTAGTATAATATCACATGCTTACAATTTACTGAGCACTAAAAAAGTGTGTTTAGATTTGTAACCTCAAAAAACTATTTTACACTGTACAACACTGATAGGATATTGTGTAGGATCATCTCATGATTCATATTTGTGCCTCAAAAGGTCGTTTATCAGTACAGAAACGTGATTGCTCAGTTCTATTTGGGACTGATTTAAACACCAATAAAAGATAAACATCTTTAATTCATATGAGAACATACTTTAAGAAAGAAGAGGCTTTCATATGACACCTTCCATTTGTATGTATCTTAGGAAATTATAAAGTTCTGAATCTCTGAATATAAGGAATAGATGGTTTTTAAGAGGTTTACTGCATCTACACATACTAAGCTACTCTTAAAAAAAAAAAAAAAAAAAAAAAAAAAAATGGACCAAACTGATGTTTTCAAAAGCTATATAAAGAGCTGTTGAAGGCATGTTTTAAATTACTTTTTTTCTGTTCTTTTTTCAGCCCATGCTAAGTTAATGTTCAGAGAGACAGTCACTGTGGAAGACGCTGTTGTTGTTGTGTCTGTGATGGAATGCTCCATGCAGGTAAGTCATGCCAGTTCGTAGTGAAGATCCTACCGAGAGGCAGATCATGTGAAGCAAAGTGACTTGACTTTGATTTTTGTGTCTTTGCCACAGGGGGGTGCACTACTTGGTAATGTGAACACACTGCACACCTCCTTTCCTGATAACCCAAGAGAGCAGTATAGAGCTCAGTGTCAGATAGTGCTGGAAGGACTTGGGTTGAACCACATCCTCCACAAAGAGCTGGACAGAATTGGAAGGTAAATCACACATTAAAGGAGCAATAACAGTGATTCTCATTCATATCAGCTTAGTAAGAACATGAGACTTGGCAAGCATTTTTTTTTTTTTTTTTTTTATTTCATACATTAAAATGCAGCTCAAAGTGTTTTACATTACAAAACAAAGAGTCGAGAGAGAGAATAGAAAAAAAGTCAGTGATAAACAGAGAAAACAATAAGGTTCCACTGTACTAGTAAATTAAAATTACTTTAAAGATTAAAATTAAAATGGTATGTCAGATTCGAGTAAAGACAAGGGAGACAATAATTATTATTATTATTATTATTATTATTATTTTATATGTAAAGACTAGCTACTAAAATGAAGTATGTTTATCAGGTTTTTTTAAAGAATGTTGGAGGAAGCCTGACTGATGTTTATTGGTATAGTGCTTCAGATCTTTGCATAAAAACAGAAACTTCCTCTCCACTCTAAGTGTCATGTGTTAGCATAAATGAGCTATAATATATTTGCATTCACGCACACATGTACAGTGGGGTAAATAAATATTTGATACACTGTCAATTTTGCAAGTTTTTCCACTTAGAAAGAATCTAAAGGTCTGTCATTTTTAATGTAGGTACACTTCAACTGTGAGAGACAGAATAAAAAGTTTCTACCACTATGATCAGAGGATCGCGAGTTTGAATCCTGGTCATGCTGTTTGCCATCAACAGCCGGGGTCCAAGAGAGCAAACATTGGCAGTGCTCTCTCTGGGCGGGTAGATGGCGCTTTCTCTCCTTATCACTTTCACATTGCAATGTCTGCTGGCTCAGGCGTCTACTGATTGGTCCAGTCGGAGCTGGGGACCCTGTGTGCCTTCCTCTGAGCACATTAGGCTCTCCAGTGATGGTGTATCAGCGGTAGTTAGAAAAGAGACGGTGGCTGCATCACACGCAACGGAGGAGGCTTGTGCTTGCCCTCACCATCCTAGAGTCAAGGACATTGCAAAGTGATGGGGAGAAGCGTAACGGAGGGGATGGGCTAATTGGCTCCGACTACATTGGGGGAAAAAAAAAACAACCTAGAAATAAATGTAAAAAATAATATTTGCATTTTATTGCATAAAATAAGTAATTGTTCACCTATCAGCCAACAAGAATTCTGACTGTCACAGATGTTTTTATTTAAGAACTCTGTTTTTCTGCACTCAATACCTGTATTAATTGCACCTGTTTTAACTCGCTACCTGTATATAAGACACCTGTCCCAGCCACGACCCATCTTCAGTGCCCTTACTGAGGGAAGGAGTTTGTTGGCCAAAATCTCGCAATACATGACCATCCTCTCTTCAATTCGGTGCAGTTGTCCTATCCTCTCTGCAGAACACCACCCTCAAAGTATGATGTTTCCAATCTATGCTTCACGGTTGGGACAGTGTTCTTGGGGTTGTACTCATCCTTGTTCTTCCTCCAAACATGGTGAGTGGAGTTGATACCAAAAAGCTCTATTTTGGTCTTATCTGACCACATCACCTTCTCCCATGCCTCCTCCCGATCAGCCAGATGGTCATCTGCAAGCTTCAGACAGGCCTGGACATGTGCTGGTGTGAGCAGGGGGACCTTGTTTGCCCAGTAGGATTTTAAACCATGATGACGTAATATGTTACTAATGGTCTTCTTTGAGACTGTGGTCCCATCTCTCTTCAGATCATTGACCAGGATCTCTCATGTAGTTCTGGGCTGACTCCTGACCTTTCTCAGAATCATCCTTAAGCCATGAGGCAAGATCTTACATGGAGCCCCAGACAGTCATCTTGTGTTCCTTCCATTTTCGAATAATTGCGGCAACAGTGTTGCCTTCTCACCAAGCTGGTTGCCTGTTGTCCCGTACTCCATCTTAGCCTTGTGCAGTACTACAATTTTGTCCCTGGTGTCCTTGGAGTGTGATTGATTGAGAGTGTGGACAGTTGTCTTTTATACAAATAAGTTCAAACAGGTGCATTTACTACAGGTGAGTGCAGAATACGAGGACTTCCTAATGAAACACTAACAGGTTTGTGAGAGCCAGAACTCTAGCTGGTTGTAGGTGATCAAATACTTATTTCATGCAATAAAATGCTAATTATTATTTTTAGATACTGTCTCTCACAGCTGAATTGTATCTACGATTAAAAATTACAGACCTCTCCATTCTTTGTATGTGGAAAAACTTGCAAAATCTGCATGTATCAAATACTTGAATCCTCCCATAAATCCATGTAGTGCTTTCCTCATCACATGTTCTCCTAAGATGTTAAACAGACATGGTGAGAGGTTACATCCTTGTCAGACTCCTTGTCTGATGCTGAATCATGCTGATGTGGCAAAAAATTGTAAGCATGTGTATTCTATTACAAGTCATGTGCTTTAATTTTCTGCTAATTTTAAAGGTTCTTTTGCAAAAATGATGAATATTTTGCATTATTTAATGCTGTTTCTCTATAAAACCTTGTGTTCAGGCAGAGAATACTAACCAATACAGTGGAGTGTACTTGAACAACTGTTTTGTTGTATAGAGAGCATTAGCAGGCCTGCTTAACTAGATTTAGATATAAATAAAATACTGATATACACATTTGTTCAGGTGTTTTATTCAGTATGTAGCTCATCCTTAAAAATAAAATTTAAATGTAACATTTTCTCAAAATGTCATTTTTCACTCAGGCTGTCAAATAATACAGATATGTCCAGAACTGAGCAGCACAGCGATGTACATGGAAAGACCGTGGAGAGTGAGAGGACAGCTGCTTTGGACGAAGGCTTTGACTGGTTCCTCAGCTTATCCAGCCCTGCTAAGTCAAATGGTACATTCCCCCGAGTGTCTCCCATCAGCACCTCCATGCAGAACGCAGGAAAGCCATGGATCCCTGCTGTGTTGCCTAGCAACAAAGTCTCTGTACGTGGTGAGGGGCTTGCGTGGGAGAAGGAGCCTGCTGAAACTGTGGAGGCGGCAGCTGAGTCAGGCAGGAATGCAGAGGGGACCGAGAGACCCAGTTCTGTAGTGGTGAAAAACTCTAAAAAGCTTCGTGTGAAACGATTGAGAGGGATGAGTAGGAACCCCCTGCAGGGAGAGGAGAACACTACTGAGGGTGGAAGCATAGACACTGGTGGTAATTTGGAGCAGATTCATCCTCCAGACAGGTTCCCCTCCCACAGCACACCCATGCCAAGCAAAAAACAACCTTCAAAAAGAAAAGCTGCCCCCCTCAGTGTCCCTGTGGCAGACCAACAATGTGGTGGTGAAGCTGAGATCGGAGAAGGCCTACGCCACAAACTCTCCAGCTTCACCTTCAGACCACGAGCGAGAATGCAAACAAATCAGCCTGCTTCTACTGCTAGTGGAAATATTCCTGCAGTAGATGAAGGTAATACAAGTAGAATTGCCACAGCTTCTGAAGAGCCAATTACAAGAAAGGAAAAACAGACATTTTCAAAGCAGTCAGCAGAGGGCAGCAGTGCAAGCAAGAAGCTCAGACAGAGAGTTGAGGCCAAGGTCAGAAAGCCTCTCTCTGAGCAACTTCATGAGGAGCATGGAGGGAGGAGACAGCATGATGAAACAGAGCATAAACATCAGCAACTGCTGCAAAGAGTGTCCAGTCTAGCTTCAAATGAGCTCAACACCAAATCTGACCAAGCTGCGGTGGCTTTGCCAGCTCCAGCTCCCCCAAGCACACCCAAAGTTGCTTCCTCTACTTGGGCTAAACTTTCCAGGTTCTCATTCATTCCTTCTGAGGAAAACACTGTAGAGAAGTCTACCGCAACTGTGAGGCAGCACTGTGCCTCGACAGATTCCAAGGATAGTTTAATGGAAAAGACTGTGGACAAAACAAGCAAGCAGAAAAATGCCAGCCCACAGAGGCTGATTTCAAACCCAGACAGTGATGCAAAAGTTAGCAGGCACAGCACAAAGACAGAGTGTTGTGGTGGAGCTCAGGGAGTTGGGGAGCTACCACTGAACCCAAAAAAGAGGAAATGTTTTGAGTTAGGCTCAGCAGGCCCATCAGGCCTTCTCTCTGGCTTTTCATTCTTCAGCACCTCCGCCATTGATGATGAGGTGTTAGATGTGGACTGGGAGAATGAATCTAGTGAGAGGTTGAATAGGTAATAAGAAAATATAAATGTAAGATCTGCATGATAAAGACAAAATGCAATTTTGGAATTCTGGGAGGTATTGCAGTATGTTAAAGGAGAATACCATCAATTGTTCAAAGCCTCTATATAGCATATCATTCTTGGACATTTGGACATACCTTCTCATTCAATGTTTTTTTCCCTACATTGTAAATGAATACTGAAGTCATCCAGACTATGAAGGAACACATAATGAATCATGTAGTAAACGTAAAAGTGTTAAACAAACCAAAATATGTTTTAGATTTTAGATTCTTCAAAGTAGACACACAACTGACGTCTCAAACACATTAAGAGGCAAGAAATGCAAGTCATGAACTCTTGACAAGACACAGCTGTTAACTGAAAGCCATTCCAGGTGACTACCTCATAAAGCTGACTGAGAAAATGCCAAGAAAGCTGCATCTAAGCAAGAGGTGCCTACTGTGAAGAATATAAAATATAAACATTCTGGTTTGTTTAACACGTGTTTGTTTACTAAATAATTACATACGTATGTATTCATAGTTTGGATGACGTTAGTATTAATCTACAATGCAGAACATTTTTAAATCATGAAACCACTGAATGTCCAGAAGGCGTCCAAACTTTTGACTGGTATTTTACTGTCCAAAGCCACCAGTGAGCTTAAATGTGTGTTATGAGTTTTTATATGTAATCTTGATATCTCAGTGTTTTTTGGAATCCTACAACACCCTGCATAAATCCCTCTCCATGAATTGATTTTAAAAATGTTTTCAATAAGGATCTTCTCACAACTATTGTGGTGGTGTATTCATAACCATTCCATGTAATTACTTTGCGAGGTACATGTTGTAAACAGACGACTGGTTCTTCTACTGGTTCTCACCACTGTAAACAATTCTGTCTCAGAATTAAGTTTCCCAAGATTGTTTCACCTGAAACCACACTGAATGACTTCATCTTGACCATTTAATTCAATGTAATTAGGCAGAAATTTGGGAAGTTGGTGGCATTCCCCTTGTAAACAATTCTAGTAGGTTATTAATGTGAATAAAAATTCTGTATTATTGTTGACAAACTATTTTATTTTACTGGATAAATGGACTGCTTTAATGTATCTTTTATTTTTCTAGTACAGATATCTTGGTCATCATAAAATGTTTGATGATTATTTTTGCAGGTGTGTTTACATATTGCAGTATTGTAACATCCAGTATCAGGACAAACTATATTAATAGCTGCAGTCCTTTGTTTATGTTTATCATAGAAGTATTTGTAATAAAAGCTTCTCTTTTTGCAGAAGCCTTTAGGTAGAATTATATGACAGTTTTACACTGTTGAGGACAGTGTAAATAGTGTCCAGTCTTCTGTTGTCTCTGCTGTATTGCAGCACTGATTGGTTAACAATCAGCTGTAAAATTGGATCAGAGTGTATTTGTTTTGCAATAATCAAGTAAAAAAGTTCACACTTGCTCCTCCCTGTTCAGTGAAGATCACTTTTCTGTCACAGCTGCATATGATCTGACTACTTCCTTATCATAACACTAGAACACTATCAGTTGGTTTTGTGTATATGTTTACAGACTGTAGCCTGTCTCTCTGTATACATTGTCTGCACTGCGAGCTGTCTGGGGTATCACATAGTTGTGTGTTGACACACAATTAAAACAACTGTGCCCCAAATTAAAACAAATCGTAGAAAGAGTCCTAGCTTGTCTCAATAACTTGATAAATTTTTCATCATCTTATACAAATAATAATTATAGCACCTCATATCTAAAGTTTGAGTTGCTCTATATACTAGAATAAAAACTAGAACAACCAACTTTATATGGAATTTGCTTTGCTACCATTATTATCGTCATTCTTGTTTCATTACTGTCACTATATCAGTACATCCGACACTACAGCATCATAGGATTGTGATTTATTATGAACTTATAATAAGTTGACCAGAGCAGGATGGGTCCCCCGTGTGAGTCCGGTTCCTCCCAAGGTTTCTTCCTCCAGCCTTGAAGGACTTTTCCTTGCCACTGTCGCCGTTGGCTTGCTCACTGGGGATTTGCTGTTTGTTGTTACTAACCCTGTAAAGCTGCTTTGTGACATCAGTTGTAAAAAGTGCTTTATAAATAAATTTGACTTGACATGTTTTTAAACACCTCGGTGTCACTGCTGGAGTGAAAATAGTGCACCACCAAAACGATCCAGCCAACAGTGTAATGTGATCACCAATGAAGAATGAGAGAATGAACAACACAATCTGCAGCAACAGATGAGCTACTGTTCCCGACTTTACATTTACAAAGTGGTCCAAAGAGGCAGGTGTTTCTAATAGAGTGGACAGTGAGCTGTTTAACATCTCCAGCAGCTCTGCTGTGTCTGATCCACTCATACTAGTGCAACACACTTACACACCACCACATCAGTGTCACTGCAGGGCTGAGAATGACCCAACACCCAAATAATATCTGCTCCGGAGAAATCCTGACTACTGAAGAACAGGATGAAAGGCTAATAATGTATACAGAGAAGCAGATGGACTACAGTCTGTGACTAGAACTACAGAGTGCATGGCTGTATGTTTACGATGACCTGGTTTGTTTTTGTGTTAAATGTGTTATTGCAGATGAAGGAAATAGCAGAGGCATCGGTTGAAGATGCTGAATGCTGCAGCATTCTGGGCCTGATGGTAAGCATAGGAAGAGCCCCCCAGGAGAGAGTTGCCATAGTAAAGCCTGAAGATGAGCAGAGACTAGATAAGCACCTAGGTGTAGTCTCTAGAGAGAAAAGATTAATTCTCCACACTTTGAAGAGCAGAAATCTTCATGACCTGGTCAGCCATGAGGAGTCCTCGGTGTCAAGCATTTTTTGCTTGGAGTTACTAAGGATTATGGCATTGGTGGTGGGGAATATTGTCATTAGAATGTTTTCCATGTGGTGGGAAGTGCTCCTTGGATACACTCCTTGGTGGACTGGGTGTCCATTCCATTGGGACATTTGGGATAAGTGTGTCACTGGTGTAGGTTAGAGCATAATTCTTGATCTGCTGCTAGTATTTAAATATCAGTTTCATATCCAGTTTCCATTTCAATTTAAAAATGTCCTTTATTCTCACAGGCCATTTTATCGTAAACACCGTCCATAGAGAGTCACTTTGTAGGTTTACAGTTACAATCTGTAGCTCATTTATTACTCTCTAATTTATCCAACCCTCTCCTCCACTCACCACTGTCCAGTCGTCTACATCACAATAGTAACAATAACATTGTTATATATATTATACTCAAGCCATTGTAGAACTGGAACTGTGAGGCTAACATTGCTAATAACGCCTAAAACTCAGTAGTCACCTAAATAGCCCAGTCGTACAGTACATCATACAATTTCTCTCAAAGCTCATCCAGATCTTAATGAAGGTCTCACAGACTAGTGGATGTGGTTTAGGACACAATATGACTTATTATGAGTTTTGTTTAAAAATAATAAACTTGTGTGGCTGAATGCTGCATCCACCATCTTGGACAACCTCGACGTAGCATGGTGAGCTGATCTATAATCAGTTTTAAAGACTCATAAATAAAGAGGAATCTGATCTAAGGCCAGACTTCTAGCAGCTCGTCTATGTTCCTCACCTCAGGTCAGGAGATATGGGTACAGGCAGCAGGTTTCTCCACAGGGTTGTGGGACTCTCCAGGACAGGGTGAGGAGTTCTGCAATCCAGGAGAACCTCAGAGTAAAGCTGCTGCTCCTACAAATTGAGATGACGTAGTTGAGGAGCTTGAGGCATCTAATAAGGATGCCCCTGATCCAGAGGCAGATCCAGAACCCCCTGGAGACATCTCAAGAGTTGGCTTGGGAACGGCTGGGGATCCCCCAGGAGGAGCTTGGAGCTGTTGTTGGAATGGAGAGCTTTGGGATGCCCTTCTTTGCCACCGTGACCCTCACCAGGAGAAGCGGTCTGAAGATGATGATGATGATGATGTAAGAGGTCTAATCTAATCTATCACTCTTAAAAAGCTACAGCCAAGCCCATTCTCATGGAAATAATCCCCAATCTAAATATCTCATCTAAATCTAAATATCTTCAGGCAGATATTGATGTGTTTTTGATGGATGTGTTAGTAGGTGGACATATGAAACCTTCACTGTGTCCTCAGAGCAGACAGCAGTTCGGCTCTATTACCCAGTAAGGCCTGTAGTCAGAGTGGATCAAAGTCTAGTCAATGTCAGACAGTCCCATGTGAACATTCTCAGTGTTCTTTACCGTGGAGAGCTGTGGTCAGGAGAAACCAGCAGTAAGATGAGGAGTTAATGGATGCTAACTTCCTGCAGATGGAGCACTGGGGTTATTAATAATGAAGTAATATTGACTTTGTGTCAGCCTCTGTGTCACCGAGCCTCCATGTAGACCCTCAAACTAGCATTACATCACTAGAATAGATTCTGGGACTGAGCCACAGATTTCTGATTTTCTTTTTTTTTCTTTATTTGGGTTGTCAATTAGTTAGAAGTGAGAGTGGGGCTTAACCGAATATGCCAAATAACGTAAAACTATGTGATTAAGATGAACTTTTTATACAAACAATCTGCACATTTGTTCTGGTAAACCCAACCATTATCCATTTGAAGTTCCCCCAGCACGCTGCAGGCCAAGGGTGACGGAGGAATCCTACATTCTACTAGTGTGTACAGCTCAGTATTTCAGTCGAACCCCATTCAGTCGAAACTATTTACCATCCTCTCTTTAATCGGTGTTTGTTACTGTATCTTTAAGACTGGTATAGGTAAATGAGTTCAATTCTGATTGGCTGCCCTATATTAGTCCACCTTTTTAGCTCCACCCCTTTCCTTGACTGGGAAAGAGGTGGAGCTTAACTGCTGTGGACCAAGAGGCAGAAATATGTAAATGCATTGGTTTCTGTGGCATCACAAAAACAGGAAATGGGCCATTTCAGGTGATGTTTGTTTCCAAAAGAAAGTTAGTGCTGTCCTGTTGAAGTGACATTTTGAAAATCTCAGCGTATTTAATGTGATGTGACTTGAACAGGCCACATTTTACAGTCTAAAGACATGTGTACAGTACAAATTTGGCTTCTTTAGACCTGGAGTTGAATCCAAAATGTGTCTGAACCCACTCAAAACTCATTCAGATCTTCATTAAGGTCTCATAGAGAAGTCGATGTGGCTTAGAACACACAAACGTCATTAACAAAGTAAAATATGTCATTTTATGCACAATTTCTCTTTATTTGTTGAATTTAACTCCATCTATCCGTCCATTATCTTCCACTTAATCCTGATCAGGGTCGCGATGAGTCCCCTACCCCTCCACTGGTGCAGAGCAGGGCATTACACTATCTCAGCTAAACCCAGGACACGGCTGAACTGTACTCGTTGAGAGTAATAAAGCAGACGATATTCATTCACAGTGAATTTTATTTTGATCCACAAAGTTAAATGTCAGTGGTTTGAAGTTTGTTCTCTGTAGAAGATGGAGGTGAACTTTTGCACAAGACCGGAGCTGTTTTTGGGCAGTGTTTATTAAAGTATTTATTAAAAGTTCTAAACTATGAGAGCTCCACTTTCTCTACAGGATGTTGTGGCAGCTTCAACAGCACATCTATCATTCGGCTTTGTGTCAAAAACACGTGTCTGAGAGAGCTGAAGTGATATTTTCTGTCCTGTTCCAGTCAGTCACAGGCTTATTCATGGTAAGTCTGCTTTATTACATGTATATTCTCATGTGAACAAATAATAATGTAGAGCATGATTGTAAATGTTTACATTATCTCAGTATTTAGTGGACTAATAGAAATGGTCCAAGATTGTTTAGTCTTATTATGTTTGTCCTCTGTTAGTTAATCTGTCGATCTTATCAAGAAGTGATCCATTAAATCCCCTGTATGGGCAAAGTACTGGGACACCTGCTGATTTTAAGAGTATTAAAAAGCTCTAGTCCCCGTCTCTACTGTCGGGGGAAGGCTTTCTACAAGGTTTTGGGCAGGATGTTGCATGGTCATCACCACAACACATCCCAAAAGTATTGGATGGAGCTCCACTGCTTTACAGCTCAATGTTGGGGGGCTTTATACCCATCTGGCCCACCTGGCATTAGCAGTGGAGCCAGTAGGTTCATGTTTATCTGCTCCAGAGAGTCCTATTCTATTGGCAGTACTTCTCTACAGGGACCAGACAAGCTGTGTGTGTATCTTAAACTAGCTGAATGCAATTTGGAGACCTCTCTGGTAGAAATTTGAAATCACAGGACACGTGCAGAACATTTTGTACTAAACCTGGTGAAGAAAATGTCTTTTGAGGACATGAGTCATTTTTGAGGCTGTGCTGGAGCAGCCACTGTCCCCCAGAAATGAAAGGTTGCCAGTTTGATATGCTGAACTGGCAAGAATAATCCACAGCTCAAGTGCACCTGAGCAAGACACCTAACCCTCAACTGCTCTCTGAACACTGCAGCATGTGACCAACCTCGAATATGTGTGTACTGTACTGACTAATGTGTGTATGTGTTTATTCACTCTAGTGCCCCCATACTCAAATAGCGGCCTCCGGGCCTTTTTAGGCCCATTGGGCATCTATTTCTGGCCCGCGAGCTGTTTTGAAAAGTTTTTTTTTTTTGCGCTGACTTTTTTTTTTTTTAGTATTATTTTTTTTTTTTTGAAAAGTTTTGTCGAGCGCCCGGTCTTTATCTACGGGTT
>BRDA01093875.1:0-10969 GCA_036984385.1 Crenuchus spilurus | reverse complement strand
GTTTTATTTTAGGTTTCAGCCAATCTAAACGTTGGTGCTTGAGGATTTCGACACATTAACTTCAGATTAAAAATGCTGATCTGGGATCAGTTTGACATTGACATAACACCGCTATATAGCATGGAGAGCCGATCTCAGGTCAGCGTTTGATGCTTGGACCATTATTCTCGTCTTTTCTTTCGTATTTTAAAGAAACCGGTTTGTCCTTCAGACTGTTGTCCAGTCGTCTCTCGGTTCGACCTGCTCGGTTTCGATGTTTCGCCATTTATCTAGTCTAGTCTTCCTGAGGTGTGGCCAAGCAAGGTATGTTTTTTCCTGAAGGTGTTGGCAGGTGTGGACCTATAGCGATACTACTTGTTTGAAATGAAGAAACGTTTGGGTTTATCGTTGTTTCCTTTCGTTTTTCTTTCACTTCGTATTGGTTCCATGTCGCTGTGGACGAATTTAGTCTAAGCTAAAGCATAAAGAAGGTGAAGTTAGCTTATTATTCGTATATTAGCTCCAAATTCCCCGCTCCACCTTAAATGGTAATTGAGTTACATTCACTATTTAAGGTGGATCGGGGGAATTGGAATAAGAAGCATCCATTTCGTTAAAGCAACAGGGTGTCGACCGTTAATATTTGAATTTGACGGCACGCGCTGTCGACGTTTTCTCCACAACTCGGTTTTACTCTAAAACTACTCTTTTCCTCACATTCAGGGCTTAAATACTTTATTATTGTCTAATATACACATGCGAGAGGAGTCATCTGAAAGCTGAAACTCCCTTCTTTCTACTCGAGTTGTTCGTTTCTGTGTTGTTTGAGATGCCAATGAAAGATTCTGCTTCAAAATAAACCACGTGAGATCTTTAAAAAACGTACGTTTGGTTTAATTTCTTTACCAATGTTGATTCTGGGCAACATTTCTGTCTTGCTAAAGAGCGCCTTTCTGTGGCCCAAATCTGAATTGCAATGATCCTACAGAATGTCCCTTCAGTGCTGTACAGCCTGATAAAAACTGCTGCTAAAAAGTCAAAATGCACACATTTTGTTGACATGATTTTATTTTAATTTAATGATGCACATGAACTTTACCATGGCCCTGACCCAGGATTCAGCACAAGATCGATCGTAAACTTCAAAACATTGTTTAACTCTGAACAGATTTAGCTAAATCTACATACATTATGCTTTGATGGCCTAAACCTACTATTGAGGATTGTCCAATAGGACAGATTTTTTACTTTTTCTGACTGGATCGGTCTGACTTTGGCCTAAATTAGCCTACCTGGCAAATCTGATAAATCCTGTTTTGTGAAATACACAGTTTCAAAACTGTATTGTGTGCTCAGTATATCTGCTTAATTACACAATTCCAGAAAGTGCATGATTCAACATTTTCTCTATGGTTATCTCATGATCTCAAGACAACTAAATTTGTTTTGCCAGATCTTAAAATAACCATACAGAAATTTAGAAATGACTCATTTCCTTTCTGGACTTCTGTAATTTTGTTGATCTGTTCACTTCTTGAAATTGAATCCAACCTGTCCTCTTAGTCATGATTCTTCAGAGATCCAGCTCTGATTTGGTTCCTTTTACTGAAGCACGTGTGGTTAGAATGTATTTAAAGGTATTGATGGATTATACAATTCCCTAATATTAATGATAGAAATAGCACTGAAATGTCAATGATGTGACATGAAATGCTATACTTTAAAAGGTTTTACTGCAAAGACTATGTATAGAGGACAAGGATGTCTAGGATTCTCCACTTCATGGTGAAAGGTTTGTAAGCTAAGCCCATTTATGGTTTTTGCTTTGTTTGGAGGTTACTCAATAATTTGAGGCCTTGGCTAGCTCATTGGTGCATGATGAGAGCTAACAGTGGCTCCTGTTACCTACGCTGTTTAATTATTCAGCAGGTTTATTCACCTGGTGTCATGTTGGTGGTGGTGATGGAACCACCTGGAGGCTACGTCTCCACCAAGGTGATGGTGATCTTAAAAATAAATCAGACACATCTTCATTCTCATGTCCCACTATCCCATGGGGATCACCGTGCAAATTGCTGTGACATGGTGGGAAAACTTCTTTTTTTTTTTTTAATCTCCTGCAATGTGAAGGGACACCGTCATTCTTCGTCGCTCCAGAAACGCAATTCCTTTCTTTGACTTATTCATGGGGTGGACCTTTCTCTGCCTGAGTGTATTTCACAGTACATCAGCCGCATTTCTCAGAGGCTGGGAGGCATTAAAAGGGAGGAAACTGGAATAAGGAAACAATGGGTTTGTTTTATTTATGAACGGAGTAGCGGAGGTAGAAACCAAAAAAAAGAAAAAGGTTTGTTCATGGTAAAGATAAAGGCTCTCCTGTCGCTTGCTTCCTCTCTTCGTCTGTTTAGCTCGGCACCCTGGGAGCTTTTTGCCTTTTTATCAAATTTCAGAATCAGAGTGCTCTTTAGTGGGCTACTTTTAACTTTTTAAAATAGTCTGAACCCACCTGTTGGTCCGATGTCTATTACTTATATTCAGAGCTTCATAACTTTCATATGAAAAGTCATATGAAAGCTGAAACTCTTCTTTCTAGTCAAGTTGTTCATTTCTGACATTTTGAACTGCATCAAATGAACCATGTGTTATTTCATCAGTCCCTTCGGTGCTGTGCAGCTTGAAAATGATTTCTGGGACTAAAAATCTAAAAGCATTTTTAGTGTTCATCAGTAAATAAAAACTGCACATGCAGATTCAGAGAGTAAATCCTTCATAAATACAGTGGAGCTTTAAAATGTGGCTTTGAAAGTGGGCGTGGCCTAGCTCACCTATCAAAATAAGGGCAGTGTTTCTTTGGCCTTGTTTTAGTGTGTTGGACTGAAGCGTACAGATCTGAAAGTGTTGAGCACATTACGAAGACTGGTCATGTGACTGGGTCATAAAGGCTTGTGCCAGTTACCATGGAGACGTTGAGGGTTTTTCTTTAATAAGTTGAAAGCCAAGGCGGCCTACTGTAGTAACGTTTCTCTGTGTGAATGCATCAAGTGCTATGAGTGTGTGAGAAACGAGTGAGCAAGGGAGACGTGGGGGTTGGGAGACTGCCGGGAGGGCAAGGGGGGAGCAGATTGACCTCGTTTAGTGCTGTGAAAATAAGTAACGTGCACACACACATACACACACACACACACACTTACACGCACTCTTACACGCACTGTCCAGCCTGGAGTGTAAACAGGTGGAAGCAGTGTGTGATGGATGGCCTTTCTTCTGGTTGTACATCACAGTTGCCAGATTTTGGAACTTGTGTGTGTTGTTTATTACACTTTTGATTATTTCCATCAACGTCTCTAATTGCGATCTCAGTCATTTATAGTGATTTCAATTTTGTTACAAGCAAACTGACTGATACCTAATGTTATTGGGGGATGGATTTTTACTTTTACAAATACCAATTCATCATAAATAACATTATTTACACTTAAGAGACAAACATGTCTTCAAATACTGAATAAATCATGTATTTAAATAAGAAATATAGTCTAGCTGATGGCTAGACTATATTTGATGATGTTGTAGACATAACAACCTGACCCCTGTTATTTGCAACAAAGATCTGCAAATTCCAATTGGGCATCCTCTGTCCAAGCAATGCCCATCCCATATATGATTTAACTTAGTATTACCTGCAATCTCTTTGCTCTTTTTAGTTTTTCTTACTAAGATCAGACAATTATTCCTGTATTTTAAAATAGAGATTTTTGAGAAGATAATGGATCCTTAAATGGGTCTGAAAACATGCACTAACACAGTGTGTTAAATCAGGCCTTTTAACTACAGGAGTGTGACTGTCCTAAAAACAACAGTGTTCCATTGCTCTTCTCCCTCTCACTCCACCCCTCTTTCTCATGACCTGCTTGCTTTTGTTTGAGGGATGTTTGTCATTGGTGTATTCAAAATCTCCACCCCAACCCCCCACATAACTAGCCTCGGCCTTGCGAGCACACACACACATACACCTCCCCAGCCCATGGGCCAGACCTCAAGGCCACACTGTTTATTAGAGTCACAGTGAGGGAGGGAGGGTGGAAGGGACGAGAGAATAGATTTATTGAAAAGAAATACAGGAACACACTCAGTAACACTGAAGTGTGTGTATGAGTGTGTGTGACTCTAGCACTAGAGGCTTTTAACAGTTCGTCCAGAACTGTTTTTATTGCAGAAACAAATTCAGCTTGACCTTACATCTGACCTGTCCGCACTCCGCCCACAAATGCATAAATCCTTTCACAGCAAGGGTTGCAAAATTTGAAAAGACAGCCATCACAGTGGACACTGTTTATATGGCATTGTGAAGTCAGACCACTGCTGGACTGATTTTTAAATTTTTTTAAAATCCCACTAAAAGGATCGAGTTATCTGCCGCACTGACATTAAAAATGCAAAGATGTTTTAAAAAAGTGTGGATAACTGGTGTGGTTGACTGCAGTGGTGTTAAATTTGATCAAAGATGAACTCCAAAGTTATGAGCTCTTGAAGATCTGCTAAGATAGTAATTTCTCGCTTTCGCAAACCATACAAATTGTCATAATTTATCTTCATTTTCCTCAGTTCTTTAATCAGCTCTTGACACCTGTTTTGTGACACTCAAGGTACTTTGCTGTAAACCAGCTAATATGGCATGTGTTTTAAATGTGTTCCCTTAATTAACAACTCTCCTCTGTCCTCCCTGTCACTGCTTCACTGAGCTTGTGGAAATAGATGGGAGGTGAAAATTCAGATAAATCATTTGCCTCCTTGAAATGGCTATAAACATAGACCTTCATCCTCTCCTATTTTGAGGCTGGAGCTAAAATAAAGAGATTGCTGAAACAAATAAGCTTTTTCTCTTCTACCATCTCTTGCCCTGCTCTCTCTCATTCTCTCTTCCTTGTTCAGCAGATGTCAGATCTCAGGATGCTTTTACAGCTTCAGAGATTCATGGAGATGACATGGCCATTTAACTCGGGCTCATATTTTAATCATTTCTCTAGCAGTGCTGGGCAGCCAACCAAAGTGTTTCAGAGAGGGGTGAAATGAGGGTGAAGGGCAGAGGTGACTCTCTCTCATATTTTCCTGAAGTTTGGCTTTAGTAGTTGGAATTAAGGAAACAAGGCCTGTCATCATTATTACATAATCATCTGATTGCAGTTATTTAAGATATTTGCAGTTATTTAATCTGACCACAATTATATTCCTAAATTAGATTTTACAATCGCATTAGTTCACATCCAGAAATGAAAAATTTTGATAAGATGCCACATGTGGTAAAACCAGCAGATGTCAAAGGCTTCTGATGTGAGAAATTAGCAAAAATGTACTATAAAAATCATTAAAAGTGTGTTTTTTGAGGAGTTTTTTTTCTTTTTGTAGAGTAATATATGTATGATAAGACACTGATGAGTGACTTAGCCTGTTAGCATTCATGCCGTGGTGTAACTAGGATGGTACTTCACTGAAAATGCACTCTTCACTGACATATTAAACCAGAAACATGACTCCAAGCAGCTGTACTTGAAAAACAGGTAGCCTAACATTCCCAACAATGAATAAAGAAAATGTCAAATGTCTCACACACCTGCTGTTGATATGGACAATGCTGTTCTTTAATCAGTTCTCAATACGAGAGATTAACAACCATTTCCTTACACTCAAGAAGGTGTATTGCTGTAGACCAGCCAATATATGCAGAGCTATTTTACCCATAAAAGGTAAAACAACTTGTTTCAGGAAAAAGCCAAATCATAGCTGGCTCAACATAGTGATGTCTATCAGCAATTGGCATTGGGTACTGGGAAGGTATCACTAATGTTATCTGTGCTGGAAAAAAATGACAAACTATTAGGAAAAACATTGTGAGTGCCTTAAAATGGTCTATTAGATACCATTAGTTTAGAATTTGTTGAATTCCCATGAGAAAATCAATTGATTTGTCTAGAATTAGCCAGAAGCCAACCATTAAATATTTTAGCGTCCTTTTATATTTTGATAGCAACCCCCAAGAAAACCAATATATAACATTACCAATCTTTAGACACCATTACAAACCCGAGAAACATTGGTTTTTATAATTGTTCTTCAGCTTACAGAACAAACTAATAAAATGTTCAAAATGTATCATTTGGATCTGTGATTTGATAGAAACAGATTGTGGGAAATTTTATCAGCTGTACTCTCAAATTGTATCAAAACTTGTTGGATAACAGGATTGATGTAGGACTGCATGCACATATTAATGCTATATATCATTTCCTGAAAGTATAACATGTTAGCTACAATGTAAAGATGGCTAAGCTTTAATAGCTGCATAAAATAAATTTGAAAAAAGTCTGAATGAAAAACAGCGAAAGGAGATACATTCACATTCTGTGTCTCAAATGAACCAAATTGTTTGCATTTCCATTTGAATTGAAGCAAACTCTACAGCAAAATTTGCATTTTATCATCCAAGTTCCTTAAAAATCTTTATGTAGTTCAGGAAGTGGTTTAAATGTGTATTTTTTCCTATGGGGAATTCCTGAATTGGTGGATCCTGAGAAATATATTTTTGTTACCTGATAATGTGGTGATTAGTTGGCTAACCAAGGGGAAATAAAGGGAAAATCCCTTGTATTGTAATTCAGTGAATATAACAGCAATTCCTCTTATTTAGACCAAAGGTGGTCAGTTTCACTTCTGTGAACCTTTTTGAAGTTTCATCATTCAGTTTGTTGAATCCTTAGACTGTAAATCACACAACATACAGAACTGCACAAATGTATTACAGTCTTATTTAACAGCAGTACATTGTATACACTCTAATTTTAATATACTTTTGTCAGCATAACCATGTCTCTTCTGACTGACTCTGTATTGTGTCTTTCTGAACTGAAACACTCCTTAGTGAGTTGGCGTGAATGGGTCAATGTCTGGGTTTGTGACATCAGATGAACAATTAATTCAACAGGCTGTTTATGCAGCTTTCATATATGGACTGTATAGCATAGGGAGGACTGCTGCACTTGTAAACTTTAATAATGTTTGCCTAGCACATCAAACTTTTATTTAAGAAATCAAGGAAAATTCATGTATTCCTTTAATGAAAAATGCAGGAATTTGTATGCAAGAATTATTTTCCAATACTGACAAGCAGACTGTACCCTATCCCTCTTATTATATGGCTACTTATTTTGTTGTTTTTGTGGCTTGCACAGAGAAATATAGCCCCTTAGCCAAACTGAAACTTTAATGTTGTGGGTGTTGGTCTACCTGCAAACTCGTCAACAAGCCTTTGTCTCGCTTTGCTTTTCTGCTAATTTTCCTTGTAATTTCTGTTCTGAAAGCTGAACCAATGCTGAAACTTTCATGCTGTCCACAAATATTAAAACTGATGGTAACATCTTCAATTGTATTAATAGTTTTATTCACAGGGTGTTGCCAAATCTGTACTCTAACAAGAACTGCTGTTAGATACAAATTATCACCAAATTGCATTACAGTAAGTGACCAGACTACTTGTGGAATGATATATGAATGATTCAAGGATTCAGTGAAGCTTTGTCATTCACATCACGTTGTACATGAGGTGGAACGAAATTATAATCCCAAGATCCCTGTTTTACCCAGAGCAGTAGTTAAATTTAAATATAAAGTGTAGGTATAAATATAGATTTTTTAGTCTATATTATATAGTTATATAGATATGTATTATATATAAATATAGACTATGTATGATGTGAATCAGTCTATTAATTCTGGGACATTTGTGAAATTGATCTAGTAAAAATGAAAAGGTAATCACCATTCTATACCAATGCTCCTGAAATGAAGTGAACAGTAATTGCAGTAATCATAGTAAATATCCATTGGTTTGCAACCTGTGATGGAGTAACTACACCAATAGCCAGTAACAAATGTACAAAAATTAATGATTTTTTGATGTTTATATTATTCCTCTTATTTGTTTTAGACCTAAATACACAGATATCTAAATATGATAACTAGGGTAAAAGGTGGATAACTGCTTTGGAGGTGTATCATTTCACCAAATTAACGGACATAGTGGAGGACTACATTTGACGTCATGGAGTGCATCGACCTTATGTAATGTATCGAAATATTGACGAAATATGACTGTATTGCCCATGACTACATAAGCCTAAATTAAATGTGTTTAGCTATGCCCACACACGTCTTCTACATTCTGTGACCACTGAGTAACCAGCCATCATGTCTGCAAAGTGGCATGTGGTTGCCAGATTGATGTGGAGTGCTGGAGGTTGGCAGACTGTTGGAGCAGGTCCTGCCTAATCGGAGAGAAAATGAGGAGGAATTCTTCCAGTTTAACAACAAGCCAAACAACATTAAATACCAGCAGCACTTGATAGTTTTAAACATAAACCACCACTCTGGAATGCCATCCAGAGGGGTTTGTTATTGACTTGGCACCCCTGGCGGGTTGAGAATGCGACAGCGCTTCAGTCCATTTCTCTCTATTGGCATATATTCCACTAGCCATGCAGTGCACAGTGTGGACTGGACCACGAGACTGTCTGTGCCTGCTCTGATGATTATTATGCTCCAACTATTCTCAACCTTATCTGGCTTCATTAGTTACCAAAGACAACTTTCACATTGTTACTCTTTGTATCTCCAAAATGGTAACTTTACAAAAGAAGGAAGAACAGCTTCTCAAATTATGACGGAAGTTATTATTATAAGTTATAAAAGTATTTAATGTCAAGTCATATTGGAGCATTTCTATTGGTTAGTACAGTTTAAAGTGTGGTTGGTGCAAAAATGTGAATGTTGGATATGAATTACCACCAAATTCTGTTATAAGTGACAGGACTCCTTGTGGAACGAATGAAAGATTAAAGTTGCTAAATACTGTCTGGAGTATGTCTTGGAGCAGGAAGTGCTGATCTAGAGTATCTTCTATTCTTGTTTATCCATGACATTCCATGGAGTCCCATTCCATGATGTTCTGCAAAAAACATTCACATTTAGTGATGATAACCATCATAAATATGCAGAAATCTGATCAAAGATGTTTTGCCAGCCATGCTGCTGTCTGTAGTGACTGCTTGTACATTTGTCAACTTTCATGAATGGCTATGAATGTTTATTTTCCACTGAAGTAATATAATATATTAAGGCCACATGCACATTTTTTAGTCCATAAAGACTCTATTTAACTGTTTCATGGACACAAACTATATCTCCAGAAGCTAAACTAAGTATTTTATGTTGTGACCTCAATTTATTATCTTGTGGTCTCAGTATAAAAATTCATGGTCACACCTTATAAGAAAAAGTCTCAAGGGCTCCGTACAGTGCTAATGAGGGAATAGGGATCCATTTTAGTCACAGCCATAGGCTAGGCTGGAGAATGCTAGAGTATTGCTTTAAGCAGTGCCCCAGGAACACAAACTTCTGGACTCCAGTAGTTTGGTTTACAAAATAAATAAAAATGGAAAGAAGAAATAATTTAGTATATGCATGTTTGTGTGAGTGAGAGGTCTAGAACTCTGCAGAGAGTTTTAAAAGCCCTCGTGCTCTCATGAATTTAGCATGGTTTCAGCCTTTCCGCTTTTCTGCTGCAAAACCACAGGGCACACACTCAAATATACGTATGTTTATTTTAGATTTACATTTACAGCATTTGGCAGACCCTCTTATTCAGAGTGATGTACAACAGTGTTTTGTTTCCATTAAGAGAATCATCTCGGCTAGTACAGACAGGTTAGAGTCCAAACTGCTCGTACTGGAAGCTCTAAGACTTTAACATTGCCATTAGGTAGGGAGGGCTGGTCCATTTCTTGCTTTGTAGGCAAGCATCAGGGTTGAATCTGATGCTGGCAGCCACAAGAACCCAGTGAAGTGAACGCAGCAGTGGAGTGACGTGAGAGAACTTGGGTTGAATGCAAGATCAGTGTCTACAGGTTGTATTTTGGAGGGCAGTTGTCGTAATTGCACACATTTTTATGACTTGCTTACACATCCCATCTATTCTAGTGTTTAGTGTAGTGATTAATATTGTTTATTGAGGTTGTTTATGGACTAATGTGACATTCTAGTGAATAATAGAGTGTATTGGGGATGTTTATATTCTAATTCCTAATTTTTTTGTAATTAATTAAGGTTGTTTATGGACTGATATCTCCTAGTGAGTAACAGTCTTTGTTGTTGATGTTTATGGACTAACATTTTTTGTGAAGCCAAAACTTTACTGAACTGAACTGAATTGAATATTTCAACTCCAAAATCATTTGTCCACATGAGCAAAGTTATGAAGAACTTAAAAAATTTCAGCTTTACAGCATTTTATTTCTTTGCACAGTGATCCAAGTCAGATGGTGTCTCATTATGGAAAGAGCAGATTTTTTTCTGAACATTTTGACTTTAAATAAATGGGTATACAATCTATGAAAGGGACTTTAAAGCCAATTTAATAAAATACCTTTAAAGCCCCAAGGGTTGAGAACCCCATACTCACCTCACTGCTCATCGTGACTTTGTATAATAGACACATGTATTTAGGGGTGATGTAGCTCATTTAAGCCATTACCATCATTCATGCATTTCACAAGAAACAAATTGAATTTTTTTCTCTTTTTTTTTGTCCAGTTATTCTGGTCATGATTAGTCTCTTTCCTCCTGACCTTCAGTGGAGTAGCCACTCAAACAGAGAATCACTGAATAATTATAGCAGCGTGGAGCTGAAATCATTCCTTTCAGCAGCCTTGGTCGGTTTGTCTCTCTCTGTCTCTGACTCTGTCTCTGACTCTGTCTCTGTCTCTGACTCTGTCTCTGACTCTGTCTCTGACTCTGTCTCTGACTCTGTCTCTCTCTGACTCTGTGTCTCTCTGACTCTGTGTCTCTCTCTCTCTCTCTCTCTCTGACTCTGTGTCTCTCTCTCTCTCTCTCTGACTCTGTCTCTCTCTCTCTCTCTGACTCTGTCTCTCTCTCTCTCTCT
>BRDA01093868.1:0-30573 GCA_036984385.1 Crenuchus spilurus | reverse complement strand
TATTTTTTAGGTGCCGTATTAAATTTGTAGTATTAAATCAGGGACGTGCGGTCAGCCTCACCTGTCATCATGACAAGAAAAAAATAACAAAATTTTTATTAATATTTGTCCACTGATCTTTATGACTAATTTCAAACTTTTTTATAGTCAAAATCGCTGAAATTATATATTTCCTGTTCAAATACAAGGGTGAAAAGCGAGGTGCGGTAGCGCCGAGCCTCACCTCACCTCTGAATGCGCAATCCATCACAAACTGGGTTGATAGGCGCGTGCCTGTTGCCGTATCGCTGCATGTCGCCAATATAATGTTTGCATATACGTTTATATACCCTGATTTATACCCTGGCTAATGTCTTTAACCATTTACGTTTAATGTTTGTTAATGACATATTTAGTTTTGCTGATGGGACATAAAACCGCAGTGAAAAGGCACAGCGTGAGGCAGGGCAGTACTCCTCCGCACTGAAGGAGCCAACGGCTGTGCTTTTACTGAGGAGGCGAGTGAGTCAAGTGCACGGTGGGTTTTCTCGCTGCTGTAATTGTAACGTTTTTTTTTATCTTTATGTACCTTACGTGTGAGTGAGTGTGTGTGAGTGTGAGAGAGAAGAACGCTGATGAGGTACTAATTTGAAGTAATTCCACACAGCAGACATTATAATCACGTTCTGATATAAGCTCTGCCCTCGTTTTACGACTCCTTTGTTTACGACAAAGATCGGGCTTAGGTTTGTGTTCAGAAAAGCCGATACCGATTAGTTAAAAAAATGCCTTGATCGACCTGATTCCTGACATCTCTATATGTTACTGTAGCCCTGGGATTAATCTCTTACACTAATTATTGATACTGTTATTATGGACGTAAGGATGTTAGGAGGTGCATTTCAATACACTGTTGAAAAAAAGTTAAAATAAGTCATATATCAATCAGGATTTCTCATCTGCTTTCTTTCATGGTTACCCATAAAACAAGAAAAAGTAACAGCAACCTTGTAGTAGTTAGTGATTAGTTTTCACACCAAATGCAGTGTGAATAGCCAAAATACAAATGTGAAATATTTGTAGCCATTTTTAAACTATACAGACATAAGCAAGTATTTTTGTAACACTGCAAAAAAAGCAAATATACAAGATGTCTTAGATTGCTCTTCATAAGAACATTGCAGATATTGACATTGGTCATGACTGATTTCCATTTTGGAAAAACAAAGTATGAAACTTTCGAGATGCCGTTTCAAGATATAAAGCAGAAATCAAACTAATCATTTTGAAGTTTTAAAAGCTCTAAGTTGCTGGTCCAACTGAATTGGTAGTGCTACGTTAGCACTAGATATAACAGTGATTGATTCATTTTGCCTTGAAAAGAATCAAACAGAAATCCAGTAAATTGTCATATTTTTTGAGAAATCACTATCACATCATATTTATACATGTTTACTGAGGAAGAACTATGTGATAAGATATTATAATATGGAACAGTTTTCACGTTTGTACAGTTTATCAGACTGCACTCTTTTATGATGTCATGACTGTAAAAGACTTTTTAAACATAACATTATGCAAATCAAATGTCCTCACAGGCAAGGCATATTGATCATATTGCATATTGTATATTGAAGTATACTGAATATTGGCTATGTTTAAAGACGTAGGCAGCATTTGCATAAAGCATCTGTAAGTATTTCTCTTCAGTTAAAGGCTTAAATAATACATTAAAGCTATAAATGGAAATTGAAATTTTGCAGCTACCAAAGCTTCATAAATGATTATTATGCAGTTATGACCTTTTCCACTTAAATATTCCACTTAAACATTTCCCTGAAAAGATTTTTCAGTGCTCATTTAAGATAATGTGAAAACTTAAGGCTTCACTTAAGGAGTTTTATGCAAGGGGCTACTATTTATGCACTTTTCATGGATGTTTCAGTTAAAACATTAGTGCACATTAGGAATGAGCCCAATTTTTTTGAATAATCATGAAAACTAAAGAACATTACATCAGAGGTCTGAACTCGCGGGACCTGTCACAATATCTTGCGGCACTGGACAAAATGTTATTGTTTTTGGCGGTAGCGGGCGTTTAATCAATCCAGACGTTGCGGGAGTGGGACCACATATCCTGCAAATGAATAAATAGTCTAGAAAATGATAATAATCATGCAATAATTACCCTGCATAATGCACATAAAACAGCTAATCAATCAGTAAGAAAGTAATAAACGAATTCAAAATATTGGCAAAGTTACCGATCACGTGAACATGAAGTGTGCGTTATTGTGCTGAAATGAAGGAGACTGTGGAAGGTCATCCAGCTTCAGCTGTGGAAAGTGCTCTTGTTCCGATGGAGAGACACACACACACCACACACACACACACACACTGAAGGGGCAATTTCAGCATCTCCAATTCACCTGACAACATGTGTTAGCAGGAGGAAACGGGACAGCGCTGTTCACGGCCCCACTGTGCTGCCCTAATAATTATTCATTGTAACCTAAATAATATTTTGCTGATTTTAACAAATACGTAAGTACATTTCAAACGCTCTATATAATGAATCAGATTCATATGACTGCGGGCGGGAGTGGCGGAAATGTGTATGTGCTAGGCGGGAGGCAGGACAAGCGCTGCTGATTTTTAGTAGTCACAAATGTCTGAAAATGAAGAATAAAGGGAGCTCATGGACAAAAATGTAATGTAAAAAAGGTGGTGGAAGGAGGAGAAGAGGAAGCACGGGTGGAAACCCAATATGTAGCTTTATTGAAGACACAACACCTTAACGCAACGTTGATGCATGTAGATACATTCAATGACTGACACCAGGGAAACACAAGGGGCTAAATAATGTGAGTAATTAGGGGAAAGAAACGACACACAGGACTATGAGATAACTGAAGAGAGGTGTACCACATTACCAAGACCAGACGAGGGCGGGGACACAGAGACATGACATAACGGGGAGGTGGAGACAAGACCAGAATATGTGTAAAACAAATGCACATGGCACAACGTCATTTCACAAATACACAAGGAAATGGATGAGGTCAAGGTGGGGGTGTGACACGATGAAATAATCTGCTGGCTAAAGTTACAGAAAAGGAGCATATATTTTGGAGTATGTATTGGCAAGAACCTGGTGATATGTATTATGATTCCATTCAAGGCAATGTATTTTTTAATGTATTAATGTATTTTTTAAATGTATTATTTTATTTTGGGGGTTTAAGCACAACACAACACAACATGAACTGGGATCATTGCTAGGTTATGTCTAATACAAATTATATGAATAATACTTAAAGAGCTTTGGTCAGTCAATATCAGCAGTCCTAGAACATCTCTCATCCAAATAGTTTAAGATAAACAGTGTTTTACTATTTATTTCAATCCAGACACAAACACATGCTCTGACATTCCTACCTGAGGATGGCAATGCCAGCCGGTACCATTAAAGCCAGTAGAATTTCCCAGAGAGCACGCTCTAATGACATTTGCTCATTTTCCCCCTCAGAACAGCTGCTTTAATGCTGACACAGAGGCTGTAAATCTTTAGTAGCTCAACACACGGCAGGCCTGTGGTCTACCCTCAGTTTTCCCATCCAGGTGTTATAGGATATGTGATTATAAAGGAAGAGTTCTGCTGACTGTGCTGCGGTGGTGAGGTTTTAGCTGAGGAGAGATGACTGGTGCAGTTCTCTTAACTGGAGGAACTGACACAGACGCTTGATTCTGCTTTGGAGAATCTCTCCACTCTTTCATCTTTGCATCTTTTCAGCTGCCCATCTCATGACCTGTATCTGATCAGCCAGGGCAAAGACTCTGGGGCTCTCTGCTCTTAAAGAAATCATCACAACAAGACATCTTCTCTGCCTCACAAACACAGTCCCTCTCTTTCTCTTCTCCATCACACACAGCCACTTATACAGTATGAGTCAGTTATATGTGTTTATAATTGAATTTTAATTTTGCAATATAATTGAATTTAGTTTTTTTATTGTTGGTACTGGTTGAATAATAATGAATCAGAATGAAATATTCTAATAACTTGAGATTGTAGATTTGTAATGTTCTTGAGAAATAAGCCATATTGATCAGCAATGAAACAAAAAAAGACTTGAGATGTTATGTATAATAAAATCAGATATTTTTGAATAACATTGTGAACAACTTTTTCGTCATATTAAATTATTTATGTACATATATTCTCACCTATCGGAGATATAGTTGAGACATGTATGTAGTCCAAGTTTAAACCGGGATCTGTGAGGCTAACATTGCTAAAAAAACATTAGAATAGCCCAGTTGTTCTGTCAAAATACCTGACCGAAACTTCTCTCAACTCAAACTGCATCTTAATTAAGATCTCACAGACTAGTCAGAGTGTTTTAGGACACAGTATGACTTACTGTGAACTATAGAAAATTAATAAAACCTCCCCACTACTGACGGCAAATTCAGATGGCAGCATGAATACAGATTTCTCCATATTCATGAAGTTCATTGTCACTAAAACTGATTCAAGATTGGCACATTTTTAATGGCAGACACTCATCTACATAAATTTGTGTTACCTTTTAAAGCTCACACTCCTAATAGAGTCCTAAGATTTTTGGCAATTTTTAAAATAGAAATGACTGGGCTGTGGTGCATAAATTACAATATTGTGAAACGGTTCTTTATTTCATAATTAATTCAAAAAAGTAAACTGTCATGTATTTTATAACTCTAAATGAAATATTTTAATAATGTGAGATTTTTGATTTCTGTGTATTTTCAGGAGCTATAAGCCAGACTGATCAACAGTTAAAAAAAGGCTTGAATTTTCTCGTTATGTGAAATAGATGTAAAATATGACTGTTCATATTAAATTATGAAAAACAATGCACTGTTACATGATTTTGTATTTTTTTATGTAGCACAGTATAAATTAGCAATTGTCGTTGCAGCTCCTGTTTTCTACACTAAAGAAGCAAAATTGGATTACAAAAATGTCTTGGCTCTTTGCTTATATATGGGCTAGCTGGAAAATTGTGTCAATTATTTTTTTGTAAACTATTCCTGTAACACACACACACTTACTCTTAAAAAATGTCTTTCTTTAATAACTCACGCATACAGACAAAATGACAAAAAAGGTACCCAAGCGGATGTCATCTGTTAAGGAACATCTCATAAAAATCTCTGACAGCACCACACACACACACATACACACACACACACACACACACACACACACAGGCATGCACACACTCAGACACTGAGGGTGGTAGAGTGGTCCTGGAGATGTCTATGAAGATGTCTTTCCAGACAGGCACGTGACTATGCTATTTATATCCTTGCTCTACTGAGCGTGCTGAGGAAGCTCACTCATCTTTAAGTGTGTATATGTGCGTGCGTGCGTGTGTGTGTTTATGTGAATCTGATGTTCTGTAGTCCATAGATGCTACATGTGTGTAGTTAGTATGGGGATCTCTCTCACAGTTCAAGTCTAAATGCATGTAACAAATTAATACACTTAAGTATGTTTATGTATATATACCTTAATACAGAATGGTTGTGTCAAGCAGCAGCACCTACCTTGCAATTACATGGGTGAGAAGAACGTACAAGAAGCAGCTACAGGGTGTCGATTATTCTTTCATCATTCAGACGGGAAAACAAATAAACATTTTTAAACTTCTGGAATTTTTTTATTATTACATGTAAGATTAATTTAAAATCTTCAAAGTATTCCAGACAAACACAAAATAGTAAAATAATGATTTAATAGTCAATAATTAATGTAATAATATTATAATTTTAATGAAAAGTAACTACAAATTAAATGGATCTTACTAATCTTTCTAATTACACAACTGATTATCAAATGATAAAAGAAACTTCACACATTAAATTTTATTGATTGCCAATTCATGGCTTCCACTGTGAAAAAAAAGTCCTTATATTTACATTTACACATTTGTCATACTTATCCAGAGCAATTAACAACAGTGCTTTGTTTCCATTAAGACAATTATTTCAGCTAGTACAGACAATTTAAAGTCAAGCTAAATAAAACTTTAACGTTGTGTGTGTTGCGTGGGGCAGCACGTCAGACTACAAACCTGTTTGTTGCAGATGAATAGGCAAAACGTTCTATTTATTGATGTTAAATTGAATGTTTCCATTAATGGTTCTATTTCTTTTTTGACATCTTCCTCATTCAGGTCTGTATCACTATTTCTCTTTTCTTCTGTGCTTGTTTTTCATTTATTTTCTGAAAACTGGGGCCCCAGCACTCAAAGGTCTTCATACATTCTGAAATTGATGGTAAAATCTTATTTTAAGATTATATATCTCACTTTAAGATTTTGTTATACGAATTGTAACCAAATTGCTACTGTAATAAGAGCCATAATTAGATAGAACTGATCATGAATGTCTGTTATGATAAGTGAAGGCATTACTTATGTTATGATATGATGTGAATCAAAATACAAAAGATGTTAATCAGAACCACTGTTGCTAGTGGCAGTGGTCATTAATTTGCTTCATTTTCAATAAGCACTGGATTTATGAATGTTGTGATGGCTGATTCAAATCCATGGAACGCTAACCCTAACCCTACAGTTTGGTTTGTAAGGTAGTATTTTCAAGATAACTTTCTATGCTTTATCTAATAAAGAATGTATGTTTTGGCACGTTTACTGCTGATGTTAAGCCCTCATTCTACCAGTTCTACAGTATCAGGGTTATAAGGATCTACTATAGGGGTTTTTATACTCTGATCATTCTGTTAATATCCTGTGACTGGCTTTTTAAATAAACCTGTGGCCTCTATAGGCTTCCCCTCTACTGTGTATGTAAATACACTGAGAATGTAGCCTAAAACTCAATCCAGATCTGCAAACCAAATATCTTATCCCACTTATACGCTGTATTGCATTTGTGTTCCTTAAAATAATTGTTAACCTTCTATACTTGACATTGTCACGTGGCTAGCTAACAAAACACATTCAGCATATCATGTCTGCATATTAGTCTCTAGGGAAGATAAAAACAGTGTGTGTGTGTGTGTGTGTGTATATATATATATATATATATATATATATCACTGTGTGTGAGTGTCTGTGTGTATGTGTGTGTTAGAGTTCCTCTATGGCTTCAGGGGCTAGTTCTTTGTTCCCATCTGGCCCTGGTTTTTTGTAATATTGCTTTATTATTCTTTAAAGCGGCTCTTGGAGCCAGACGGGCAGGATGCCACATACTGAACATACCAACACATTATCCCACTGCCTGCTACAGAATGCAACACTCTACCCTCTACCACTCTCTTCTCCACAGTGTCATGGGGGAATGGAAAAAAAGGACAAAAGGGAGATAAATGGTACAAATTTGGAAACTGAACTTGCATGGGTGTAAATATAGGTGTAAGAACTTTGATCTTGCTATATGTGGAGCCGCGTCCTCAGCGTAGAGCTAATATATATCGCATTAGTCTATGGTGAGAGATTCTCAGTTTAAGGCCAGATATATAACACTATATGAATGGTAATACTGTACTACAATTTATTTTCATTTTAGGCAGTTTAAGCATGTTTCCGAATCGCAAAATTCATTAATCATCCATCCATCTTCTTAACTGCTTAATCCTGGTCTGGGTCAAGTCCCCATACTACCCCTCCACTGGGTACAGAGCAAGACATTCCACTATTTTAGTCAAACCCAGGACACTGGGCGCTGGGCACACACATACTCGCACCAGGGCAATTTAGAGTAACCAACTCACTTGACCTCCATGTTCTTGGACTGTGGGAGGAAACTGTAGTAGACCCCAGAAAAAACCCACTCGGACATGAGGAGAACTCAAACCCAAAACCCCAGCACTGAGAGGCAACCATGATAGCCACCAAGCCACTGTGCCACTCAAAATTAATTAATCTAACAGTGATATCACTCCTATATTCATTTATGCTCATGTCTCAGAGTTAGGATTAGGATTATCACATAGTGAATTATTTCATGCAGTCAGCACACAGTCAGTTGACACATGATAGCACTGACACAGTTTTCAGCTAGTTGTGAGCCTTGGACTTGTCTAACTCAAATGAATAAAAGCATGCAAAATATGTTAAGTATGTAAATAAAATAAAACATAATTTTTTGCTGAAATTCTCAAACAGTAACATATTCGTCACGATGCTTAATAAAATATGCTCTCAGGTCATGAGATCTTTAAGTCTTAAAATTACTTACATTTGTACAAAATTCCATCATGAAAGCCATGTGCTCTCATGTCAGTTCTTGTTTCCACAGAAGTTTCCATTTGTATCCAAATGTATATTCTTAGGTTGCACTCAGATGAAAGAATTGCCCATAAACCCCAATGAACCTAAACACTGACCACTTGTAGACGACGCAAATATCATTCTTTACCTCAGAACACGAGGATGTGAAAGCCTGGGATATATAGACAGTAAAAGAACAGTTCATTTTTATAGTTGATGGTTTGAATGTTAGACAAATGGGCTCTTAACAAAGACATGACCTTTGTTAATGGGCTCTTAACAAAGGCCAAATCATTATGGCCAAACTAGATTGGAGCATCTCTGCAACATCAAGGCTTCCTGATCAGCAATGGTCAGTACCTACTAAAAGTGTCCTCCAAATTTCTCAGATCTTAATTCTACTGAACATCTGTGGCATGTAGTGAAATAACAAGTTCAGTCTGAGGCAATTGTACCACACAATTTACAGGGCTGTCTCCTGCCCATGGAGATCTACCACCCTAGAGAGTTCAGCTTCAACATACCTCGCACAATGACCCAGAAAGCCTTAATTAAGTGGATTAAGGTATGATTAAGGTTGGGGCCAAACTCTACAGGGTGGTAGATCTGCAGGACCAAGATTGAGCACCCCTGACAATCTGCTGCTAATGTCTTGGTGCCAAATACCACAAGACACATTCAAAGGTCTTGTACAGTCCATGCCTCTGCAGGTCAGAGCTGTTTTGTTGACATGGGGAAGAACAACAGCATATTAGGCATGTTAGCAGATTGGTCAAAATGTTTTGTCTCTTCTGTGTGTAGAAATGTGTTTGTGTCTTTGGGGAGAGAGTGTCGTTCTTGTGGAATGTCTTGAATGACTCATGGATTGGGCTCATGGTAGAGTCTAATAATAAAGGTTGGAAAGGTTTGCAGGCTTGGATCATTCTTGGAGCGGGCAGAAGATAAGTCCGGGTGTGTGCACATGCACTTGCGTGCTTCATTTAGGAAAGAGAGGAGTGTGGTCTACATTTATTCGCCACCATGCGTGCCCTCCCTGAAATGTGTATAGGATATGACTCAAGGGACAGGCGTGTGTATATGTGTGTGTAACGGATATGACTCAGGGGCCATTTGGAGGGTGTAGAGCTTAAATCAGTCTATCTGGATTAATTGATAGCTTGACCAACTGGTGAAAGTTCTGAGTCAAAGGTAAAGCAGGCCAACTCTGACCACACACACACACACACACACACACATTGCTCTTATTTCAGAAACATTACAGAATAAACTCTTAAAAGCATACTTGTGGAAGAGAAGGGAAGAACTTTGGCCAGACTGTAGACTCAATATGGTGTAATTTCAGAGAAAATGGACAACCATAGACATCACACAAATCTTCTCTCACATGTTGCATTGCTGTCTTCATCTCTTCATCAGAGTGACTCTCCGTCCGCTTATGGCTTCTTTCAGGGGACTCACTTTGGAACTTTTCTTGGTTGATGATTAAGGATGTTTTACTCTGCTGTTTACTTTCAGGCTTGTAGCGATGAATCCATGTCTCATCACCAATAACGATTCCTTTTAAGAAACTTTCACCTTCCTTAGAGTATCACTACAAATTTAGTTTGCAAATGTCCAAACACATCTGCAACCAATGTCTGCATGCTGCTCTTGTGTGGTGGCCATTTTTTTGTTGTTATTGCACTGCAGTCATAAATGTGAAGTGATGTAACATGTTCAAACTTTAATATAACTAAAGTGCAAAAAATGTTTGACTCACTCTCGTATTATTTTTATTATTATTATTAGTAGTAGTAGTGGTAGTGGTAGTAGTAGCAGCAGCAGTAGTAATAGTGGTAGCAGCAGCAGTAGTAGTAGTGCTGGTAGTAGTAGTAGTAGTTGCATGAGAGGATGTAGTGGTAGTAACATTACTTGGAGTAGTTTTAAGAATAGTGATGGTAGTAGTAGCATTAGTAGTAGTGGTAGCAGCAGCAGTAGTAATAGTGGTAGCAGCAGCAGCAGTAGTAGTGCTGGTAGTAGTAGTACTAGTTGCATGAGTGGATGTAGTGGTAGTAACAGTACTTGGAGTAGTTTTAAGAATAGTATTAGTAGTAGTTGAAGTGGTAGCAGTAATAGCAGTATGAGTAGTATTGAATAATAGTACTAGCAGTAGAAGTAGTAGAAATAGTAGCAGGATTGTTAGTAATAGTAGTAGTAGTAGTAGCAGGACTAGTAGTACTAGTAGTGGTAGCAGTAGTAGTAGTACTAGTTGCATGAGTGGTAGGAGTACTTGTGGTAGCAGTAGGAGTAGTTGTAAGAGTAATAATAGCAGGAGTAGTAGTAGTAGTAGCAGGACTAGTAGTACTAGTAGTGGTAGCAGCAGTAGTAGCAGTAGTACTAGTTGCATGAGTGGTAGTAGTAGTACTAGCAGTACTTGTGGTAACAGTAGTAGTAGGAGTAGTTGTAAAAATAGTAGTAATAGCAAGAGTAGTAGTAGTCGGAGTGGTAGCAGTAGTAGTAATAGTAGCAGGATTGGTACTAATAGTAGTAGTAGTAGCAGCAGGAGTGGTAGTAATAGTAGCAGTAGTAGTACTTGCAGTAGTAGTAGTACCAGGAGTAATAATACTAGAAGTAGTAGCAGTAGTAGTAACAATAGTAGTAGCAGCAGTAACAGTGGTAATAGAAACAATAATAGTAATAGTAGTAGTAGTAGAGGTAGTAGCAATAGTAAAGAAAGAGTGTTGTTGTTTTTATTAATTATTCACTAAATGTATTATTTATAGATAACTTATTTCTTAAGCAGTTTCACCAGCATTGGCTAAACTGGTAACCCTCTGCTTACTCATGTCCTTCTTTTGAGTATTGATTTTGTTGTTCAGTTTCGCATGAGACTTTATTTTTTAGGGAGACGTCAAGCGCTACAGCAGTACAGACACCACACCTTTCAGAGTCACCCAGACACTACATACTCCACAAATTTCCTGTGAGCAAGATCTGATATGACTCACGCTGGTTTGTTCACTCCTATCCTTCCGATCAATAGTGAATTTGGGTTAACACTTTAGTCTCTGACCTGCACTCTGACTCACCGTGCGTGGGTCAGCTTGTGCTCTGGACTGAATCAGGACCAAGGGTCACAACAGCATTTTTGTGGCCAGGAGACTAGTATAATAGAAGTGTGAAGAGTATGTCTCTTTTTGTACATTTTAGGATAAAAATGGCCTTGTGTTATATGAAAATCAGAGACAGTCAGGGCTATAATATTAGGCCTAAATGGTCCATACTTTATGAACTATAAAAGAAATGCTTTATGCTTTTAAATTGAGAATTTTTTTTTACTTATAAATGTGCGGGACACATTATTTGTTACAAAGTTTGCTTATACGTATCTGACATAAGAAGAAATAAAAAACAAAACCATTTGTGTGGAGGGAACAGTAAAATTCCCCTTTATGACTAAGACTATGCTCGACTCAGCGTTGCCTTTAATTGACTAAATGTCCACAGCGTGCCCTGAAAACACAATAAAAACTCTGTCACACTCTGACTTTCTCTCATCTGTCTTTCTTCTTTTAGAAAAGTAAACAAGTCTTTCTGAAAATACACTTATGAGATTAGACTTGCTTTACTGTTTTGATGAAAGTCAATGTGATTTTTTCATTGTTTATTTTTCCTCTGCCTGTCTCTCTCTCTCTCTCTCTCTCTCTCTCTCTCTCTCGTGCGCTCATCCTCTTGTCACAATAATGGTCCTTGGCCTGCTCTTCCAGCGAGGCCGCAGTAAGGGAGCGCTGGCCACTTCTGCTCTCTCTGGCTGAAGCATTATAGCTCTTTAGCCTTTGTAAACACACACTCGGCGAAACTCTCTGAGAAACTCTCCGGCCCCCCTGGCTGACCTGCACGCTCTTAGAGGCTTGAACTCAGTGACGCTTCAGCTGTGGTGGGGAATGGAAAAAAGGCCTTTCCGTTGTGCTTCTAAAGGATGAACAGTCACAGTCTTCCATTTATCTTCATATATTGCTGTGACCCCACCGTTCTGGCTTGGGAGTTTGCCTTTAAAATGTTCCTTCTTCCTCTGCTCATTTGGACAGATGACCAGCAAGCACTCAGAAACTCAAATCTACACCTTTTTGTACACTTCTTAACGTGGTCAGCCCTTCTGCTCTGGGTGAAACTGCGTCATGCTCTGGTGCATTATTGTGATTTTCATTCCTTTGAATTTAAAGCTAATGTGCTTCAGTCACAATAGCATGGGAATGTAGAATTGAGCTAGAGAAGAAGGAGAGACAGAAAGAGAAATGACAGACAGATACATACGTGGACCTTGATGTCATCATACAGCTGCTTAGTTGACCAAGAAGGGCAGCACTTACCAAATGATGAGCTTTTGACCTCTGTATTTTATTGCCTCTTTTTGTGAAGAATCATCTCCTATCATAGGCTTCATTTTTGATCGTCACTGCTGTAGTGGTCACACATATAACTGATACATATATACAATACTATGGGAGGATTGGCACCATACCCTGTGCCCGGTGAAGGGGTAGGGGACTCACTGTGACCTTGATCAGGATTAAGCGGGTGATAATGGATGGATGGGTGGATATACACAATATCATGCAAACATCAGATACAAGAAACAGTTCATTCTCATCGACCATTTGTATTCTGGAGAAAGCGTGCAGTCCTGAGGCCATTTGACATTAGTTGACTTGGATGTCCATAGGGACAAGCCTTAGGGATGCTTCCAGTTAACAGTGGTCAATACCTACCAACAGTGGTCTCCACATTCCACATAACTCTGTCTAATCTATGGGATGTTCATGTCAGATCTGCAGCAGCTCTTCCTTCTGTAATTGCTGTGACAGATTATGTCTTCATGCCAGATACCACAGGACACCTTCACAGGTCATGTAGAGGCTATGACTCGGTAGATCAGAGCTGTTCTGGTCACATTTAGAGGACCCATGTTAAACATATTAGGAAGTTGGTATTTGTCTTATGGCTGATCGGTGTTATAATAAGTAGCTGTTTATCATTTCTGGTGTTTTATCAGCTGCATGTTTGCTGATACTAATGAATCTGTTTTGTAATGTTTTTATCGATCTACTTGGTACACAAGAGGCACATCATGATTAAACGGTTTGCTCAACCTCCTCCTATCGATAATGATAAATCAGTATAGCCTTTATATTCTCAGGCAGATGATATATCAGTTATGGCCTACCGCTTCAGGCCTCCTGCTCATAGATCAGTGGGAAAGGGCAGCTTCTTCCCGGAGTGCGGCAGTATTGTAACAGTGAGAGGTGGGAGGCTTCGGGACTAAATGGGTTTTTATTGAAAAGGAAATCTGCCAGTGCCAGATAAAGGAGAATGGGTTTTTGGACATGAAGAGAAGGGTCAGGGAGTTCAGACTGAAAAGACTGGCTTTTCATCACCACATGAGTCATTTGGCGCATGTTTGTGCATGTGTGCATGTAAGAGAGTGTGCAAGCATGACTGAAATAGTATGCATCATATTTAAATCAGTGGATGTGTACATTTATCAAAACATTCACCTCCGCGCCCTTTTCATCCTGTGCAAATTAAGATAAAATGGCAGGATGGATGTTTCTCTGTGTAACTAAAGTGTTTGTTGTGTCTGTTTGTCTGTGTGTACAAAAAGTTTAAAAGTGCTTGTGTGAGTTTATTGTATGGCTGAATCTTTTCACAATTTCACACAAAAAAAAAAGTTTTTGTACGATCGATTTAATCTGTTTATTAATTTTGCTTTTGTGCTTTGTAATGAACTGCATACATACATGAAAAAGTATTGGGAAACATCACTAGTAAACAGTTATTAATGGGTTTTCCATCCACCACTTGTTTGAAAATGCACACCAAAAAACTCTGAATGTGAAAAATACACATCGCAAAAGGAGTTTTTAATCTAGGATGAGGTGAAAAGGTTAGAATATCAATAAAGACTAAATATGGAAGGCTGATGGAGAAAGGGCTTTCAAATAAATCATGATACATCATGTCATATTGAAGTCACGTGATTGCCCACATCACCTGTGACTACAGCAGAGATCTCTCCACAGCCAAGCACAACCAGCTTTGAAAGGAAATCACAGTTTGACTGACTTGAAGGCTGTTTTCCAAACTTGTTTTATATGAGATTTTATTGTTGTATTTAGCAGGGATGTAACGATCCATCAAACCTTATCAATGCATTGACCAAAATAGCAAAAAATCTGGTGCAGCAATGGAATGCCTTTCATTTTCACACCTGTTCCAGCATTATCTGCATGATCCCTTTCTATATGCTGCTACACTGCAGGTGAAAAGCTCATTAGAATCCATCAAATTAAACCTTGAATAATTAATTATACATTCATTATATTATTGCATATTGACAGCAGACCACACTATGGAGCTGAATCGCATCATAGCAAACTTTGAGGTACAAAATAAGCAGATTGTTGTAAAAAGAATTGATGTAGGATCGCAACACGAACCTGATTTACACCCCTACTGTTTAGATGCCGTGCTGTGTACTATTGGTACGTCAGTAGCTCTTTAGTTGGTAAATTCAGTTGAAACACTGATGCAAGCGGTTTCATAGGGTGTTTTCACACCTGTGGTTCGTTTCTCTGTTTCGAATCAGAATGAATCCATTTGCTTGGAGCATTTCCTCGCTATTTGGTTTGTTTTCCCACAGGCGAAAACCTAAATGCACCAAAATGTTCTTCAACAAGCCACGCAAATATGTCTCCTCTGATTGGTCAGAGCTGTCTGGTGCGGGAGCAAGAAAGCAAACACTAGTGCAGCAGTAAGAGCAAAAACCGTCACTGTACGGTTGCCGCTCGGCATTCACCTACTGTCTCACGGAGTGACGTGTGACAGCAGCAACAGTACAGTTTTAGCCTAACTGGCTCCGTTTAGCTCAAACTTGTGGAGTTACATCATAGTCGGATCGGTTTGAGGTTGGATCACGTTCTCACCACAAGCGAACCACTCTGGAGTTTGTTTGGGACCGGACCAACACCACCTCCTCTCACGGGTCTCGGTATGGTTTATTTGATCTGCATCCAAGTGCAATTACTGTTTTCACACCTGAAGAAACGAACCTCACCAAGGGAGCAAACAAAGCAGAGTTCATTTTAACTGGACCAAATAGTGAAAACGCTCTTAAACCTGAATGACTGAACATTGATTATGAAGTTTATTGAATGTTATTGAATATTTGTGGCAGCACTGGATCATTGTATAGTTACATATGTCGGTGCAATTGTGTGTTTGTGTGTAAAACTAAAGTTGAATCTGTTTTTGTAACTGAAATATATAAAATAGTGATGTGTAATGACAATTATGTGTGATTCATTGGGCTAAATAGCCAGTTACTTTCTAATATCAATATAGTACTTTAATTAATACTCATTATATAAGTTTTAAATGTCAGTTGGTTTTACTAAAGAGCAAATAATGTTGTTTATACTAGAAATGTGACAAATAGTGTTGAAGTAGTCTACAGTATAAAGAAAAATAAATCAATTTTACTGTATTGAAATAGAAATAGACACAAAACATGGTCGATTCATCTCCGTTACATTTATTTACAGTGTGTCTTTGTGTATGTGGGGCATATGAATATGAGTGTAGTGAATCTGTAAAATTCTGTTGTGTTGTTGGTGAGAAAGTACAAAGGTGATTGGGTGTGCATTTGCTGCACACTGTGTGTGTGTGTGTGTGTGTGTGTGTGTGTTGTGGCTTACTGAGGTGTAGTGCCCTCTTACCTCAGCGCTGAGGAATGCCTGTGACGAGTGGAGCGGTGTGTGAAGTGAAAGAGTGTGAAGAGAGAGCCAGCATTTCACAGTGAGTCTATTCATCCACATTGACTCCCCTGCTCTGGCCTGCTATTCACACACGAAGACCCCGAGAGAGAGAGAGAGAGAGAGAGAGAGAGAGAGACAGACAGAGAGAGAGAGAGAGAGAGAGAGAGAGAGAGAGACAGAGAGAGAGACGGAGAGAGAGACAGACAGAGAGAGAGAGAGAGAGAGAGAGAGAGAGAGAGACAGACAGAGAGAGAGAGAGAGAGAGAGAGAGAGAGACACACAGAGAGAGAGAGAGAGAGAGAAGTATCCACATGGCTTTAAAGTGCCTAAACACATACCCTGTATCTGTATTTACAGTGTTATAAGACAGTGTTAGCAATTCAGTCTATGGTGCTATATGAAGCCTTTGGTAATAAAGGTAAAGCCTCAAGCATTAACCTGCAGTTCCTCTAAAATAAGTGCAGAAGTATGAAGCCTGGATCTTGTTTGTTGCTTACAGGCCAAGAGCATGGAAGAAGTCTGTGATCTTTCAGAAATATTCAATAATTAATTTAATTTGCCCACAAACAGCATCTAGTTTAAACAAAGAGGTCTCCACTCTTTTGCAGTGGAGTATATTTTATATATTTCATGATGTTACATGATACATTTCTTAACACTCTTTGTTGGTAACAGTTCAATATACTGATCAGTGTTTATTAATTGAATGCAGCTGTTTGAGTTCTGAATGTGAGTAGACACTCCAATCTTTTTTCTGTATGTATTATTTGTTATATCCTGGATATTACAAATACTGATTTTCTGATTTACTGGAAGGTGTCTTTTAATTGTGTATAATGGGACCTATGAAGTAGATCCAGTAAAGAAAAGTTGACTGCTCTATATCAGCTTTTAATGGTAACCATAACAAACATAGTAAATATTTGGATTGTAGACTACTATTATAGACAATAACGAATGAAAATTGACAATTTTGTGATTTTTAAATGAATTCTCATGTGAATGTTTGTCAGCCAGAGTATATCTCAGATAAAGTGAATGGACTTGGTAGAGGAAACTCCATTCAGCATTGCATCGTGGACTTTTTTGCTTGCATTAATGTCTTATAACAGGAAAATTGTAACTGTTATCTTTTACAGACATTAAGAATTTTACATTTATTTTGACAAAGTTGGTGTTTTGCTTTGTAGTGTATATCAGTAGTTATTTCAGCCCCCATCTCCATCGTCTTACTCCTTCATTTTAACTCAATCCTCCTTCCTTCATACTACCGTTTCAAAGTTTGCGATCAGTAACTTTATCTCTAATATGCTAATATCCTAACGAATGGAAGTATTGAGGATTTTTGTAGATATTTCAGTCCGTTAAGTTTCAAGAGTGACAGAGCTTCAGTGAGTCTGTAATTAAAAAGAAATCAGATTAGTATTTAGAATGATAAAATAAGCATAGTAATAAAACTGAATATATGTATGCCACACATGGCCAAAAAGGGTGAAATAGACTTGACAATAGAGTTATTGATCATTTCAATATAATTTAATATTGATTTAATCTGATTTAAGTTCCTTTTAGTGTGTAGTTTTTTTTTATTCCAAGCAAGAATTTTACATGTTGTTCACACATTGTAAAGCACAATTAGTGTTTTCAAATATTTTTTTTTTTAAATCACGAGGTTTTCTTATGATAGGAGATGTGTGTAGATATGGCATAATCTTCTTGCTCCAGGCCGAGGAGTCTTGTGGAATCCTTGGCACTCTTAACGTCCTGTGCTGCCCTGTCGTTTCCCCCTTCGGCTGGGCCCTCGCCTCAGTATCGGGTGGCCCGGTTCAGCGTGTCCTCAGACAACCCGAACGGCGCACAGGAAAGGGGCCCCGATGTGGGGGGAGGCCCACCTCTGTCCCAGCCCGCGCTTCACAGCACTCCCACAGGCTCCGAGCCTAGCCAGAGCAACACTACTGCAGCAGCCGATACAGAGCGGAAAAGCAAAGGCCTCGCACTAATAGGGCAGTTAGGCAGATGTAATGTTTTATAGTGTCATAAAATTAAGCATGAGTTATGAGTTATGGGGTACACTACAGTGGTTTTCAGGAAGCAGTGGCAGTGAGACAGATGGATGCATGCACATATATTGGCTGGGCTTTGTTATATATTGAATAACACAGTAGCCAGATACACTATTGTTTTTATTCTCTGGTCCATGTATATATGTGATATATAGTTGCTAGCTGTTTCAATGTAAATGCTTTAATATGATAAATGTAGTGTTTTAAAACTGTTAAGATAGCATCCATAATTCCAACATGAATGTCTACTACTTGTGTGCTGTTGCTATGACTCTGTGTCTGAGACATTATTATAATACGAGGACCAGTCACTGCTTGAAATATGAATGCTAAAGCTTGAAACACAACATGATGTTTGATTCATGCAAAGCCCTGCCCTTCAACAAAAAACCAATCAGCTTGATAGTAAAGGCATCTAAAGGAAAAGCCACACCCCCTTCTCTTTGTTTCGGAGCTGTGTGTATGTGAAGTTGTAACTTGTTTTTTCCAGCATTATGTGAGTTAGATTTTTTGTCTGATTTTAACAGCAATTTCAAATGTTTTTTTTAAATGTTTCTGTGCTTTTTAGTTTTGTGTATATGTGTCTGCTCACTTGAAAACATAAGAGTCTGGAGGCATTGTAAAGTGTACAGACTTATAAGAATATAAGTACTTCAAATATATCTTTAAATGGCAAAATATATTGTTGATTCTGCTTGTAAAAAATGTAAGACTGCTGGACAGTACTTGTGAGAGCCTAATGGATACATCAGCTAGCAGAAAATGAACAAAAAACAACAGCAAATTGGACAGAGCATCTGTTACAAAAATAATACAACTACAGTTGCTCTCAAAAACGTCGGTAATTGAAAACTTTAGCTTGCTGTCAGGTTCACTCTGCTTCACGAGATTTTAATGATCATATGCAGGAAACTATAAATTTTATTGGTTTATTGAAGGTCGTAGATAGATAGAAAGACAAACAAACAGACAGAGAGTTTCTGATGAGGGTTATTTTATCCAGGATAAAATGTAAAACCGCATACGACAAATGTGATTCATCGCAATTGGGTGCACCAGTCATACATTTTTATACCCAATTCCAATTTTATCACAGTTAAATTGTCAGATGACCCATTTCTTTTGCCAACACAATTCTTCTACTTTCAATTAGCACAAGTTCAGAATAAATAACTTATTTTACAAAATGGCACTTGAAGTGCTTAAGTGTAAATTAATAAGATGAATCCAATGCTACGTTGAAGGCTAGGAGCAACTTGACTGTTATAAAATGACATCACATGTCTGGCAAAATAAAAAGCAGCCGTGGCCTAGTGGTAGGCAGCCATGGGATCTGGTCTGGTGACCTGAAGGTCGCTGGTTCAATCCCCGGGCAGGTCATGACTGAAGTTCCCTTGAGCAAGGCACCTAACCCCCAATTGTTAGTCGCTTTGGATAAAAGCGTCTGCAAAATGCCTCAAATGTAAAAGAATAAATTGACCACTTGGGTCTTTTGAGCAAAAACCTGCTAGTTTAAATCTTGTCTGATTTCAGTCATTGTTCATTTAAGCAATGAAAGCACTCTAAAAGGTAAGGACATTTTGCTTGTAGGTTAACTGTGCTTGTCTTGGGTTTTCTTACACAATCAGGATGTTTTTGTACTGAATATGAATAAAAACCAACACAAACACAAACACACACACACACGCTGAATGGCCTGCTGCTTCTTTGTTCTGTGGGCAAATATCCTCACTGTGCACATGGCTTCTTATGGAACTGAACATATGATTGTGATTTTCTGGCCAGCGCCGTAAATGCAACACACGCCACCGTCCTGTGTCCTGACACAAAGCTATGCAAGGAGCGCTCTGCAGAATGCCAAACAGACAGGCAGCAGAAACACAATGCCAGACTCTGTGTGTGTATGTGTGTGTCTGAGGGAGTGAGAGTGTAAGTGTAAGACTGCGAAACGAAAAGAAAAGCATCCCCGAAAGGGCGACAGACAGACAGACAGAGTAAACATTCGAGTAAAGGACAAGACTCTCTGACATTCATTATTTTTCATTATCCTTTGCTTCTGTTTACATGACTACATAATTAATCAGTTACAGACTGATTACTTTATCATGCAAAGGTTTGGGCACACCCAGAATTTGCAATGACAAGAAATACTTTTATTTCAACAGAAAAGTTTGTTTTGGAGACTGATAACAAATGCTGTGGATCCAGATATTCCATTTTCTACGGTAGAAATGTGAATTAGCACAGTGTGACTGCTTTTTAGCTCAGTTTTGGTGTCTCCCCCAAGTTTTTGACAGTGATTTCTTAACTTCTCAACACAGTTTGATGCAAATGTGTGATGACTTTGGCATGTCATTTCTACAACTGTATGCTTCTGGAGGAAAATATGTAATTTTAGAAGTGAGGGAAGGAATAGATAGATGAAAAGACAAATTGTGATGGAAGGGATCCAGTTTGGTCCAGAATGTCCTGGGGTCAAACATCCACCCTCATCAGTATCATGCTGGACAGAGCATCACTGCTGAACTGCATCTTGATTTGTCTTTTGGTGGCCTAATACTGTTTCTGTCTCTACCATACAGACATGCTGATGTGTAGTTTGAAGTGCAGAAATGTAATAAATGGAGCACTTATTTTGTGATGTTAGAGTTGAAGTGTTGTAGATGTACTGGAATTTAAAAAAAAGCTTTAAAAAAGTATGCTTTCAGTGCTTTCAGTTATATGATCAAGATTAAACACTGGATAGTTTCAAAGAACAAAATCACTCAAAATAAAAGTTGTCTGTAAGTCTCAGAAAAAGAAAAAATGTGAGAAACAAAATATTTATTGAATAGAGGATAGAAATATCACTCATGTCTTCATCTGCCAGTACAATAGTGAAATTGACACTAGGGGGAGCTCTAACATTGTTTTACAGCAGGCACACTGATTAGGCTGCCTGCAGATGTGCCTGTAAATTAGCCTTTTTTCAACTTTGTGAGCAGGCTGACAGATTATGAATAATCGGCCAATACTTAGTATTAAGTTGTATTGTAAGTTGTAAGTTGTAAGTATTGAGTAATAAGCTGCAATAATCAGTCTGTACATTCAAGTCAGGTACATTCATTACAGCACAGTCAAACACAGTTATGTTATATACCCTTATATATATATATATATATATATATTATATGGGCGAGTCAAATATGATTTATTATACTTTAGTTGTTAAAACTTCTGTTGGCTGCAATATCTTATCAACACTTTCTGTACTAGGTCACTGTCTCCTGTGCAGGTTTGAACATGTTACATCACTTCATTTATGACTGCAGTGCAACAAACAATGGTGCCCCGCTTATGATTTGCAGAAACAAGAGTGGCATACATTGACTGGTTGCAGATGTGTTTGGACATTTGCAAACTAAATTAGAAGTGATATTCTAAGGCAGGAGAAAATTTCTTTTAAAAAACGTGACTGGTGACAAGTGACATGGATTCATCCCTATGAGCCTGAGAGTAGACATCAGAGTATGGAATGGAAGCGTCCTCAATATTCCACCAAGAAAAAGTTCAAAAGTCAACTATCAGCTGGAAAATGTATACTTACAGTTTTCTGGGTCCTCTGAAAGAAGCCATAAGAGGACAGAGATTCACATCTGATAAAGGTTAGACTAAAATATTCTTTTGTATATCAGTCAATCCTTAAATTAAACAAAGAACTGAAGCAATAGTCATTGATGATGTTATAATGCGACTCCTTTTTTTATTTATTTATTTTTGTTTGTTTGTTTGTTATGTATTGTAATTTTTTTGTTATGTATTGTAATTAACAGAGCCAATGTTCTTCATGCAAAACAAATTTCAGACCATGGTCTGACGATAAAGTATCTATCTATCTATCTATCTATCTATCTATCTATCTATCTATCTATCTATCTATCTATCTACAGCAGTTTATATATGAATGTATAGGTTTATCTATTTATTTATTTATTTTTTTTTTTATACTAGCTTATTCCTTATATTTTCCCCTGCACTTTGTGAAGCACTTTGTGATTTCATGTCGGTGAAAGGTGCTATATAAATAAAGCTTACTTACTTAGGTTGTTTGTTATTATTGGTCATTATTTAAAATTATTCTTTATTTTTTTATTTGAATTGTACAAAAGTAATGAAGTGTGGTGAAATGTGAGATCCCGTCATGCTGGCTAAGGAACTGTAATCGTTTTTGAGGTCAGAGATTTACACCCCTGCCATCTGGTAGACCGGTCAGGGAGACGCCTGGGCAAAATAAATTTGAAGTGACTCAGCAAACGTAAAGACACCTCACAGCTTCCACAGATCACAATCTGTGGTCTGTAAATCAGGGCTGTTTTTTTCTGTTAAGTATTATCATTGTCCGTCTAAATGCATGTGTGTGAGGGCACACTATGAAGAGGAAATGCTTAGGTTTTGTGTGTGTGTGTGTGTGTGTGTGTGTGTGTGTGTGTGTGTGTGTGTGTGTGTGTGTGTGTGTGTGTGTGTGTATCAGAGCAACTGGTCTTCAGTATTCAGTCCACGCTGCAGACAGTCTCAGCTGTATAATGGCAAGTTGACTGTTGGGGGTAGACAGAGGAGGGAGTGGAGAAGAGGAGAGGGGGAATGAAGGAGGGAATGTGGGGAAGGGGTATGTGGAGGGGGGGTAACGGACGTGGTGGCGCTCGAGAATCAATTGGCGGTGTAATGAGATGGCACAGTGCCAGGTAACCATGGAGCCGCCCGGCCCCGCTCTCCTCCAGAGAGGCTGAAAATTGGAGTTGGGGTGGGGGGTGGGAGTGTTTGTAAGTGAAAGAGTAGAGGGGAGAGAGAGAGAGAGAAGTGAAAGTAAGAGGTGCAGAGAGAGTGAGGGAGATAGGGGAGTGAGAGAGAGCCAATAAAGGAGGAAACTTTTTCAAGGGTTGGAATTGAAGAACGAAAAAGAGAGTAAGAGAGGAAGAGAGAGACAGGGGAGAAAGAAAGAATGAGACAAACCACTTTAGACCATCAGCATTCCCTCTCTTCTCTCTCTCTCTCTCTCTCTCTCTCTCACACACACACACACGCACTTCTCTCTTCCCCTCTTGCCCTCTCTGTTTTCCTCTCACTTTCTCTCTTGCCTTCCCTCTCTTCCTCTCATTCTTCCACTCTTTCTTCTTCTCACACTATTACTCTTTCCTTCTCTCTACTTCTCTCTCACGCTTTTTCTCTCTTCCTCACTCTATCTATGTCTCTCTTTCACTCTTTCTCTCTCTCCCTCACTCTCTCACAAACACTCTCTGTGAAATGAACTGGAGTTCACCAGTTTGGAGTGAGAAAGAGGAATGGAGGCTTAGCTGGAGGGCAAATGAGGTCCTATATTGTTATTATAATGTACTAAGACATCTTTTTACTGGGGACCTGGCAGGAGATGAATCAAAAGATTGTGTCCTTTAGAGTCCCTGCAACCATTCACTCCCTCTTTTTCTCTTTCTCTCTCTCTCCACTTTGACTCTGAGTATAATATCCAGAGCCAATCACTCACTTCAGCAGCCCCCCCATATCTGAAATACATTAAAAGCTCTAGTCTGACTTGTCACATAGCCACCCACAGTCCACAAAGTTCAGAGTCTGTCCCACTCTTGTCTAGAAGAGGATTTAGTCATTTATGCCACTCTCCATCTGTTTGTGTTTATATATTTTGAGGAATTTCTGGAAGCTGTTCCTCACTATTGACTGTCTAGGAAATACAGAATAATGTAAAATATATAATAATGAATATAAAATAAGCATTTTATAAGCAACATTACTAAATGTGAGCTTAGTAAAAACAAGCAGAACACATTTTTTGCTAATAGAGGGTTTGTAGTCATTTTGGCTCATTTCTTTTGTTACATTTGTCATGAAGTACATCTGATGTATTCTAAACAATTGAAATAATAATAATATTAATTCATAATAATAAACCTTATTTGTGTAATGTATAGCATGTATTAGTAATAATGTTAATACTAAACATGATAATGTGTACTCCTAAAATGGTGACTTTACATAAGAAGCCAAAATCTTTTAATGTGAGCTGCCTTCAAAAGATAATCAAGTAATTTTGGAGCATTTCTGTCCATCCATTCATCATGAAATGGACACATAATGCAAAGGGCAGCTGGTGAGCTGAAACGATGTAGAAAAATGAAGGAAAAAAAATACAGATAGAAGGTTTTCATTTAATGGAGACGAAATATGATATATTTTTATAATATTTTTGGGGGGATTTTTAGTTTTATGCGTAATGTGAGCTCTGGGATGTCCTTTACATTTCATGATGATTAGCCCAGTAGAAATGCTTGGATAAAATCACATTTACTGACATTAAAAATAAATATTATTTTTGCCCTTTCCTGTAAAGCTGTTATTTTGGAGATAGTTGTTTTAGGCAGTGCTGTGTATTTAGGCTTAACTGATATGTCACTTGGCTGATACTGGTGATCTGAAATTTTATTGATATTGATTCAAATATTACTGATAATTTGCAGATAATTTTTATTTTGGTTGTGGCTAAATTTAACAAACATAATTAAAAATAAATAAATAAAAAAAGACAGTAAATGATCAATCTCCACCATATTGTGCATCCCTAAAGATATGTTATTTGTTGATAAATGCAATAAAATGATTGTTGTTGACATCTCCATGACATCCTGTGATGACCATTATATAGCATTAATTTTTCATTGCTTCACATTATTATATGAATATGATAGTTTGTTTAAATAACTGGCAGGATATCAAAATTGGCCACAATCAATTGTTAATTATCTTACTGTACTGGACCTACAAATTCCATATCAGTAATAAGTATATTTAAAAATACATAGCAAATATTTTGGCTGATGTCTGTCCATCCATTCACTCATTAAATTATGTATGTTAACACACTACAGAAAACAAGTTTCTGCACATTTTAGTGCACAATTACTGATAATTAAATTGAAATATGAAATGTGACATTTATGTACCATATATATGGTATATCACATGTATTGTAGAATATACATATACATTAACTTATTGTTAACTTATTTTTAAACTTATTGTTAACTTTTCAGTAAAACAGAATTTTTTTTTTCAGTGTAGTCCAAATTTTTTATCTATTATATCAGTATCTATCTTGAAATTACTGTACCATATGTATTCAATGCATAATTTGCTAAGAGAGAGAGAGAAAGAGAAAGATAGACAGAGAGACTAAATCCCACCCACAGTGATGTTATGACAGGGCTCACTTCACCCAACCATCTTGTGGTCTCTGTAGCCGGCTTGTCTCACTGTGCTGAATCCGTCCTTCAGCACTAATAACTCGTCATTCCTGCAGTTGTCTGTCATTTCCTTTTCTTTGTCATTCTCTTCCCCTCTTTACCCATCCCTCACTCCGCTGGTGTCGTGTGGATTTTCTGGCTGGATGAAAGGCATCAGTCAGTTTGATTTCACTGTGGCCCCATGCACTTCTTCATCAGTCTCTCTCTCCCTCTGTCTCCCTCTGACTCTCTGTCTCTCTCTTTCTCTCCCTCCCTTCGAGCTGAGATGTGTTAATACGGTTAGCTTGGCAGACTTCCTCTGCTGATTAGTGTGCGTGTGTGTGACGGTTACTGGAGATGAATTGAAATTAAAGCGTGATTAATATCGTAATTAGGTACCCCCCTTCTTCCAACACTCACCTCCTTCTCGGCAAGTCTCTCTTTCTGTCTCTGTCTCTCTCTCTTTTATTTGTAATTTTGGCTTGCTGCCTGCGTCTCCACACTACTCCAACTCTTGTCTAGGGAGGATTTAGCCATTTATGGTGTTCTCTGAAATGCATCCATTTGTATTTATACATTTTAAACATTTTCAGATCTGTTGTTTAGTAACTTATTAACTTAACATATGCTTTCTAGCTAATATGCTGTTTAGGGTAAAACATTTCATTCACAGTCATTTATTAATTTAGCATTAACAATATTATGCTATATAACATGAAACTTAACGTTTAATATTATAATTAATACCAAAATGATCAAAGAAGTAGCAGTTTTCTGTAATGTGTTGGTTTATCCCTGTCCGCATGGCAATTCAGTATTATTTTCACTTCATAATAATTCACAATATACTAGCTACTTTTTTAAGAAATGTGTTTTTGTAGTTATTCTAAATGCACTGATTGTCAAATGGTTGGTTTTAAGGTTCCTAAGGCTACAGTACTGTGTATATGCAAACTCTATTTCCAGAAAAGATGCTTTCTAAATATGCAATAAAAACTGAAATCTGTAATTTATTTCACACAGGAAAAAAAAATATTTTCAGGATTGGTCATGGTTTGCCACTTTGTACCAAACTTGCTGGCAGAATTGTCAGTCAGTAAAAAGATTAACCCTAACCCTGCAAAGATTTTAGGTCTTTTGTTATCTACAGTATTACCATGTAGGTGGTAATGTTCTAGAATCCGCCATGCTACCATGATGGACATAGCCATGTGTGTTTGGGACTACTTTGGAAAATGTCAATTAACAAAGTAAGATGCTGCATCAAGAAATTCTCCCTGAAACTACTATGCAAGGAAAAAACAAGTTCACAAGTCACCTGACATGGATTGAAAGACTGTAGCAAGTGTTCTGTGGTCAGCAACGTCAGCAAAATTATTTTTGTGAAAAGCAGATCTCTATCGAGGAACTCCATGTTTCAGCAGGACAATGCCAGACTCCATTCTGCAGGAGTTACGACTGGTCTTAACCAGGTCACACATTATGCGTGTTGGGAGTAGCCTGGTGGTTGGGGATCTGGTCTTGTGACCAGAAGGTTGCTGGTTCGATCCCTGGACAGGTCATGAATGAAGTGCCGGTAACACTTTATAATAACTTTCATTAGTAAACCATTAACTAATAATTAATAACTATGAACAAATCATTAGTTCATGATAATTTGAACATGAACAAATGTTTATAAATGACAGTTCATGTAGTTACTAATTATTGTATTCTTTTTGCAAGTGTTAACAAATCATTAGTAAATCATTACTAAATCATTAGTAAATCATTTGGTAATTAAATTCTCATTAACTAATGATTAATAACTATGAACAAATCATTAGTTAATGAGCTATTAGTGAAAGTTTTAAAGTGTTACCAAAGTTCCATTCAGCAAGGTACCTAACCCACAACTGCTCCCCGGGTGCCGTGGAAAGGGCTGCCCAGCACTTTGGGCACATGTTCTCACAGCCTAGTATATGTGTTTCACTGCATGGATGGGTTAAATGTGGAGGTCAAATCCCATTGTTTGCAAATTACATTGGCAAAAACTTTAATCTAACAGCATGACATCGTAGGCAGAGTGTGTGCTTGAGTGGCCTACCTGTAGTTCAGATCTGTCTCTTGTTGAAAATGTACATCATGAAGAGGAGAATCAAATAATGGTAAACAGACTGTTGAGTTTTATATACTCATATTCTACAGGTTTCAAACAAGTTGTAGACTATACAGTCCAGGCTGCTTATTATTGATGGCAAATGACCTTGTAAATTATTTAAAATTAATGGTACTGAATATGTACTGTATGGTGCAACAATGTATTAACAGAAAGTTAATGAATAATCGAAATTATAGATGCATATAGATACTGTATATAAAGAATGTGTACAAGATTTTCTTGAAAATAGTTGTGATATAAAGATAAGATCAAATTAAATCGACATTTGTGTAAGCAGCATGACATTCCTGAGACTGCATGGACTTATTCAAAGTTTTGTATGGTTCTGTCAGTTCACACTTCAGTTCAACTTACATTCCTGATGGAAAGGGCCCTTCGTAAAAGTCCATGCTTTCATTTGCATCTATATGATCTTTTATGGCCAAGAAGTCATGTCAAGAGGGTGTAAACAGCTCTCTTGCTGACATACCATCAGACTTGAGAGAAATCTCAAGGTGAGGAGCAGCTTACAATACGAAAGGACTTGCGCTAAATCGACAGTAACATTCTTATCATTCAGACATGCCTTGGATTCTTCAGAAGGACACAGTCCATAGAAAGCACTGGTAGCCACTTAGCGCATTTAGTTTACTTAAGGCCTTCTGTAAAAATAGGCGACATTCTTTGAATCATTTTGAATTGCCAAAGCATATTTCAAATATTTCTGTTTTGGTTAAGAAAGTGCCTCTTGGTAAGATGTGTGTACGTTCATTAAAGTGTGTTGGCTTGATGTTTAACTGTTTCGGTCTTGTTAATATAATAAGATTTTTATTATGTATGTCATTTACATAGAATATTTGGTAGTATTTGTGTTTGAAAGCAGTGAGCTGAGAATCAGGTTTGATTAGCCTGCCGTGGCTGCAGGGCATGGTTATCCCACTGGTGAACAGTTTTATAACCTGTTCTGAGATCCTCTAAAGGACACCAACTTAGTAGCCCCAGGGGTGCCCCAAAGCTCCTGGCACTTAATGTCTGAGGCTTTGATTAATGAAGGTCTGAAGTCAGGATACCACCATCAAGATAAAACTACTGTAACAGAAGCTGCAAGAGATATGACACTTTTCTCATGTTTGTATGAAGACATTTTCTAGCATATGGTCACGCTAGCATCGCTGACAGATAAAAGTGCATTATGGGAATTCCATTGATTTTTATCAACTGTTACTGTTGGACAAATTTGTGAGGGCCATGTTTCTGAAAGTAAGTGGTAAGATATCAATCTCACAGCTCTATGAAAGCATGTAAAATACTACTATGTATTTCTTAAATCCTATAACAGAGTACCCACATAAATATCTGGCTATAATGGCCATCATCTCAGGAAATTAAGTTAGAGTAGGTCACTTCCACTGTTACCTTGTTAGATATGCATCATAATTCCAAAACATATCAAGACACCCTTTCTAATTAGTGAATTCAGCTACTTCATGGTACACCTATCGCTGACACAGGCATTCAACAGTTTACACATGAGCAAATATGAGCATAAGGTCACCATGAACAATGCCAGCCATCAGCTAGAAGGGCATGAAGCCCCCAGAAGTGGACTAAAGAGCAGTGCAGCTGCCCTGTTTTAAGAGATACAGCTCCGTCCAGTAACTTTGGGATGAGCTGGAGTGGAGTTTGTGATTCAGAACAATGCATCCAACATCAGATCAGTACCTGATCTTATTAATGCTTTTGTGGTTGAATACAGTCAAATCCTTGCAGCAGTGTTCCAAGATTTATTGTAATGTCTTTCCGGAAGAGAGGATGGTGTTCCTGCAGAAGGGTAATGTAATTTCAGAAGGCTGGATCAACAGGTGTCTACAAACTTTTGGCGAGAAAAGAACTCTTTGTTCTCTGATGGCTTTGAAGCTTTGATACTTCAAAATATTTGGACTTCTTTGAAATTCTGTTGAAATGGTTGATTGTTTTACATTTTCTGTCTTTCAAATAAAGTATCATTGCTTTAATTTTGCAATACTTTCTCCAAACTAATCTCAGTTAGTTCTGCAGGTTTATGGATCAGAGCCATTCACATCTGTTGTGAAAGGGTTATGTAGGCCCCACTACACCTACGTCTGTAGCTGTTCTTTCTGTGTATACCCTGAAGAATAGTGGAGCTGCTCAACAGCTGGACATGCATGAGAAAGAGAGAGAGAGAGAGAAAGAGAGAGCTGACTGAGTCAAGGCAGTCGTGGGACTGGTCCTTGGCTCACCAACAAACAGATGTTGCTTGTCATTTGCTTATTGAACAGGCAGCTGGTTGACAAAACCCAGACAGATTTGGCGACTCCAGAGGCTAAGATATCAGTGCAGTTGCTGCTTATTGCTGTTCTTGGGTAGGTTTGCTCTTTTCATTTTCCTGTTTCTCCACTTGTCTCCATTACTCCATCTCCACCTCTTCTCACAGGCTTTGTATGGGGAGTCTGGTTTTGTCTCTATTTATGTTTCTCCTATCTCATGTCCTTGGCCTTAAGAGGCTTCAATTCCGAACACTCTGACGCCAAATCTTTGAAAACGAGTGAGATCTGATCAATAAGTCACCATAAACAGATCCTCAGCCCTGGAACACAAGACGCTATTGTTCTCCTACCATTTGAGTTGATTGTGCATTAGTGAGTGATTAAGGGCTTCTGTGAAGGAGCATAGCAGGAGTGCTTTCTGAAACCAATTGAAACCTCAGGTCATATGAAATAGTGGTGTGTTATCAGTCTTTCTCTTTCATATACTAATGAATGTGATTATGTGGACAGGGAAGGTCAACACCATGTCTCAGAAAGTACCATAAAACCCCCTCAACTGAAAGGGAAAGTGCTCATTTATAAAGTCATGTTGAGTTGAATAATAAAAACATTTATTTTAAATGTGCTAAAATTCAAAATTCCAAAGGTTGATTATTAATGTGCATATTTACAACTTGTTGAATGTAACAAATAAAGCACAGTATCCCATCCATTATCATTCATTCTATATGAATAGATAACACAAGTTATTTCATTA
>BRDA01093864.1:0-10441 GCA_036984385.1 Crenuchus spilurus | reverse complement strand
AATAGTATTGATTATGTGTGTCTGATACTGTGTGATACACTGTTATCTATAAACAGAATAAAGATCAGTCGTCTCTAATATTATTGATTATGTGTTTGTGACACTGTGTGATACACTGTTATCTATAAACAGACTAAAGATCAGTCGTCTCTAACAGTATTGATTATGTGGTTGCTTGTATTCTATGATACCGATTTGTGGACTAAAAGTTATTTTAATATTTTTTTCCTGGTAGAATGGTACATACATGCATTGCAGTCATTGTGATATATGTTTCCTATTACCACCAGTGTAAAGATATCAGAGCCTCTAAAATGAAATATTTCACATCTGAATATTATGAATGACTCCGTTTACAGTAAGTGAATTATATTTGCATATACATTCTCTATAAGATCAGACAAGTTCATGTTTAATCACCATCAATATTTTAAACCCTCTGGAGTCACCCATCATGCTCACATGGCTACTCATTGAAACACTGAAAACTGCTGTCAACTTCCATCTACAAACAGATGTATGATCTTTTAAATTTGATATAACAATCTTATTTGCACATCTGAAAAAGTAATGAGGCAGGAAGGTGAGATGCCCATGAGGAAGCCACACAATGCAGAAAGAGTCAACATTGCCCTCAAGTGGACAACAAAGGCATCACAGCTGCTTTTTGTTGTAAGTAGTTGTATATCCACTTCATTTGATCTCCATTTTTACCCTCAGATGTTAACATTTACAACATTTGTTAACATTTTACATCTCTAAAACTGTTGTCATATTTTTAATCCAGTATGTTGATACAGTGTGTATAAAATAACGGTGAAGTCATAAAGGTGATGACAATATACCAGACAATGTATAGGTATTTACATGTGGAATAAAAAGACAAAATCCCAAAATATAAAAAAAAACAATCAAGACTCTCAATGGTTAAACAGTAGATTAATGGGTTTTTTTTGTTTTAGTTTCCTTTGTAGTGTTTGATTTTGCCACTTGGGGGCAGTGTTCAGCTGTCTATCAGTGCCTTTCTGAGGTTTCCCTTAAAATGTCTGTAATAGTGACTCACTCTGATTTTGCAGTGTTATATCGGGTAGGCCAAAGATACACAAGCACTCGTTTTAACACCCTTAAAAATAACAGAGTGTTTGTGACTCAGAGTCATTAATGTTTCAGGTGGAACTGTGGGCCCACACAAAAATGTAGAAAGCACGGCCTTTAATTATCGAAATATCTTTGAATTAGATCGAAGTGACCTTTAAAAGCACAAATAAGATGTGCTTATTATTACTAAATGAATAATAACCAAACATTTCTGATAAATCTGAAGCTGTGAGGCTCCCAATTGGATAGATTAAAGAAACGTTTTTGTTATTTTGTATGCAGTAATAACACATACACTGTGGATTTAAAGTGTTAGATGTTTTATTCAATATTTCAAGGATTCGGTGAAGAAGGCAAATATAAGTGTTACCCTGTTATTATCAATTGATTATACACCAATGAGCCAAAGCTTAATGTGCTGTAGATCTGACCCACCAAGTCTTCTGCAGGTCTTCTATGATCATCCATACACTCATGGCAGGTCCTGCAAGTGAAAGTGACACATTGACCACAGAGCCCATCCATGCAGTAAAACACAAACTAGGTCCATTGAGCACACGTTGTCATAGAAGTGGGCAGCCCTGTCCATGGTGCCTAGGGAGCACCTGGGGGTTAGGTGCCATGATCAAGAGGACTTCAGTCGTGTCCTGTTGGTTCAGTGGATAAAACCAGTGACAAACTGGTCACAAGGCTGGTTCCTTAACCACAAGCCCATGGCTGTTGAAGTTCTAGAGCCTATACAGTTTGGACTTGCTGCTCCAGCACATTCCACAGTTGATAAGATTGAATTTGGGAGGCTACTTTTGATAGGCACTGAGCAATGCTGACCATGAGTATCTCAACAACCCTTGATATCTTAGAGATGTGCCAATGCAACAGCTTCATCCTCATCAAAGTTTCTCAGGTCTTCTAACCTGCCTATTTCTCCACATCCAACATGTCATCTACAACAACTGAGTGCTGTCTTTCCATCTAATATATCCAGACCTTCTATTGATATGAGATAATCAATGTTCTTCACTTCAACCACTTCAATTGTGGTTCCCCTGTTATTTAATGATTTAATTTCTGGGTCATTTTAGATTCTGCTACACCAGATGGAAGCACTAGCAAGCTCAAGCATTCCTTATTGAAATTAAGGTACGTAAAAACATTTGTGATCAAAGGCAGACTGGATTCATCCAAAAATCTTAACTGTATCAAGGGTTCTTCAAAGAACAAACTCAAGTCAGAAAAACTTTGGACATCATGGAAATCAAAATAAGTTAAAAATACAGTGTTCATTACATTTACAGACCTGTCAAACTTGGAGTTTTTTTGGAGTAGCAACTTAATGCGGTGGCGCAGCAGAGCATGGCATGGCATTGTGTGGCTTGAGGTCAGGCACATTTGAAGATCAATATTGATTGAGTTCACATGCTCACTCATCACAACTTATTACTAAGCACACAGTTCCCACTCACCACCATATCTAGTTATTCAAGTATTACATTTTTACAGTATTTATCCAAATTATTATACTCATAATCATTAATTATTTGCTATACAACAATATGACACATTTTTAACCAGTTACCTAACTATATTCAGTCTTTAACCACATATGCATCACCATACATCAATATGCACCATCTTTAACTAGACATACTGTACAAATGTGTTATACAATCCTTTTCCATTTACACGTCCCCATGCACCATTATACACTCCTTATCCAGCTATATGTCTCTAAATACATTTAAATTCAATCCTCAAGCAGTCATACACAGTAAGTCTGACAGTGTTAAATCAACACTATTAGAGTTAAATTAACACAGAGTGTTACATTTTGACACCCTCAGTGTTAATTTAACTCTAACAGTGTTGATTTAACACTGGCAGATTTACTGTGTAGATCCCTAAATACCATTATATACAATTTTACATTATACACAATGTTATACATCCCTATATACCATCATACAGAATTTTTAACCAGCTATATATCATTATACACAGTTGTATACACCCCTACACATTAAATTTGTCAGTGTTAAATCAACACTATTAGAGTTAAATTAACACTGAGGGTGTCAAAATGTAACACTCTCAGTGTTAATTTAACTCTAATAGTGTTGATTTAACATATTTACTGTGTGAACTAATTATACATTCCTATACACCATTTTATATAACTTTAACCAGTCATACATCAATAAAATACCATTAGATACAATACATAGACACCTTTACATACAATTATTAGCCAGTTACACATCACTGTTCACCATTATATTCAATCTCTGGCCAGCTATGCATTAATATACATCCACATGGACATTTTTACAGTTAGACATTACTATACACAGTGAATATGCCAGACATCTCGCTGATCAACTGATAAACTGGCCATTTCAGGTGCAGGACAGGTATCTTTCAGAAATTCTGAAACTGTCACAGTACCACGCTGCCCTGCTCTCACAGTGAGCACCTCACAGGTTACCCGACTCAACTGCACCACACGTTAAGGCTGTTTTCACACCTGTGGTTAGTTTCTGTGGTCCGAATCAGTTAATGACTTTGTTTACCTTGGAGCATTTCTTCTGCTATTTGGTTTGTTTTCACACAGGCACACACCTAAATTCACCAAAATGCGCACCCCCCAAAAATCAACTCATTGTGAACTCATCGTCTCCTCTGATTGGTCAGAGCTGTCTGGCAGGAGCAAGAAAGTAAACACTACAGCAGCAGTAAGTGCAAAACCTGCCACTGTCCTGTTGCTGTGGTGTTCTCCTACTGTCTCAGAGAGACAGAAAAAAACTGAGTAACACAGATAATGATACAGAGGAAGAGAGAGGACCAAGTACAGAGTGAAAGCATGAGAAAGAGAGGATAACAGAGTGAAAATGACTCAGTGAAAGAGAAAAGGATAGGAAAAGGAGATAGAAGAAGAGAAGAGTGAAAGAGAAAAGTGAGAGAAAGAGAGAGAAAAGGTGGAGAGAGATACAGGGAAAGGGGTAACGAGTGTGTGTGAGAGAGAGAAAAAAGGAGAAGAGAAAGAGTGTCAGAGACTGGAAAAGTGAAAGACTGGGAAATGACACAGTGAGAGAGAAGAGGTAGAGAGAGACAGAGGAGTGGGAACAAGAGAGTGTGTGAGAGAGAAAAGAAAAAAAATAAAAGAGTGACAGAGGATGAGAGAAGAAATAGATAAAGAAATGAGAAAGAGTGAAAAAGAGGGATGAGAGAGACAAAGGATGAAAGAGATTGATAGATCTTTAGATAGATCTTTAGATAGATAGATAGATCTTTAGATAGATAGATAGATAGATAGATAGATAGATAGATAGATAGATAGATAGATAGATAGAAGAGAGAGAGAGGGAGAGAGAGAAAAAACATTCCAGAAGAGAGAAAAGGAGAAAAGAAAGAGGTCAGCAGAGGTCTGTGGAGGTCAGGTCACCGAGAGAAGAGGTGGTGAAATGTACTGATTGAGGTTTTAAAGAGTCTGTCACTGAGAAGAGTAAAACTTATGTACAGTTTAAAACCCTGAATATGACATCTTCAGTAAGACCTTCGCAACTGCTGCATTTCTTTTGGAAATAATTTAATTTGTCACTCAATGATAACAATCAAAGTAAACCAGCAGTAAGAAATTTATCCAAATTTATTTAAGTAGCACTTTTTATGGATGTTGTCACAAAGCAGCTTTACATAATTAGCATCAGTGCTCATCACAGTTTATCCACAGCTAACACCATGTTCAAGCACAAGGTTGCCCGTAAGTGCACATGGTACAAGGCACCCTAGGCCAAAGTTCAATGATTGACTTTATAATCATATTGTTGGACTTGCGGCAATGTGTCTTGGACACTTGGGAGAAAAGAGGGTCTGAGCTGTCAACCAATCACCACCTTGTGGTGATCAGAGGGCAGGGAAGGATGCAGGACAGACTTCGCAGGCCCAAACATGTAGTGAGGATTTGCTGGGAACGTTTGGCAGAGGATCCTGTCAGACAGATTTTCAACTCCCACATCTGGCAGAGCTTCAACCACATTCTGTGGGAGGCAGGAGACATAGAGTCTGAATGGGTTGTGTTCCAGGCTTCCATTGTTGAGGCAGTTGACCAAAGTCCTGGCTGCAAGGCAGTTAGTGCTTGTCTGGGTGGCAACCCCCATACTTGCTGGTGGACATCCTGGGTGAGGGAGGCTGTCAAGCTCAAGAAAGAGTTGTATCTGGCCTGGTTGTCTTGTGAGACTCCAGAGGCAGCTGACGATGTTGATGAAGGGCCAAGCGGGCTGCAACTTCAGTTGTTACTGAGGCAAAAACAAGACTGAGCTGCTCTTCATTCCTGGAACAACTGGTCTGCATCTTGAACTTCCTGTCCTGTTTGAGAACTCCATCATCATACCGTCTCAAGAATCAAGAAGCCTTGGTGTGATTCTTGATGACCAGCTATCATTTTATACTCACATTGCAAACGTGGCATGGTTGTGTAGATTCCTCCTCTTCAACATTAGATGGATCCAACCCTTTTTGACCCACGATACTGCCCAGGTGCATGTCCAGTCTCTCGTCATCTCAAGACTTGACTACTGCAACTCACTCCTGGCTGATCTTCCTTCAAAAGCCATCAGACCCATGCAGTTGATCCAAAACACAGCTGCTTGACTCGTCTTCAATCAACACAAGTTCTCTCACGTCACTCCACTGCTGTGTTCACTTCACTGGCTTTTTGTACCTGCCCACATCAGATTCAAAACCCTGATGCTTGCCTACAAAGCAAGAAATGGACCAGCCCCTCTCTACTTAATGGCAATGGTCTGTTCTTGAGTTGCACCTCGTACCCTTAGAGCTTCCAGTATGGCTTGGCTTGACCCACCATCCTTCAAGAAACATGGAAGATTAACATCTTGACTCTTCTCTGTCCTTGCACCGAAGTGGTGGAATGAACTCCCACTGGCTGTTTGGACAGCAGAGTCCCTCACTGTCTTCAAAGCAGACTGAAGACCCATCTCTTTGTGGACCATTTAAGGTAGCACTAGTTTAAATATCTTGTTGTAATGTTTTATCCTCTTATATTGTGCTTAATTGTGTATCTTTTCTTCCTTCTAGGGTAGCAGTAATGTTTGCTCTAACAGTGTCTGTACTAAGAGTTGTTTGGACTCTAACATGTCTATACTAGCAGAGATAATTGTCTTACTGGAATTAAAGCACTGTTTTACTTTGTTCTGGATAAGAGCGTCTGTCAAATGCTGTAAATGTAAATGTAAAAACATGGATGTGGGAAGAGTTTGGTGAAGTCATGGAAAATGACTATTGGACAGCTCCTTGAAGATTCTGGCAAACAGTCAGGCGGCTCAGGAGGAGAAGAAGTTTCCCAAAAACACTGTTTACAGTGGTTCAACCTTCTCAATGTCACCTGCACATCTTCAAGAGAAGAAGCAGAGTCTTGGGACCTTGAGGGTTACTTGCCCATCACTCAGGCCGAGGTGGCCGAGATAGTAAAAAAACTCCTCTGTGGCAGGACCCCAGGGGTTGATGAAATTCACCCTGGGGTTCTCAAGGCTCTGGATGCTCCAGGGCTGTCTTGATTCACACATCTTTACAACATTGCATGGACATCAGGGGAAGTGACCCTGGATTGGCAGATGGGTGTGGTGGTCCCCATTTTTAAGAAAGGGATATAGAGGGTATGTTCCAGGGGAATCAGACTTCTCAGCCTCCCCAGTAAAGTCTATTTGGGGGTACTGGAGAAGAGAGTCCAACTGATTGTTGAATCTTGGATTCAGAAGGAGCAATGTCATGGAACCCTGGACCAGCCATGGAACCCTGGACCAGCTCTTTACCCTTGCTAGGATCCTAGAGGGTGCATGGGAGTTTGCTCAACCAATCTACATGTGTTTTTTGGGTTTGGAGAAGGTATTTGACCATGTCCCTTGGGGTATCCTGTAGGGGGTGCTCTGCGAGTATGGGGTGCTGGGCTCTTTGCTAAAAGCTATCCAGTTCCTATACAAACAAAGCAGGAACTTAGTCCAAATTGCCGGCAGTAAGTCAAACTGGTTTCCAGTTGAGGTTGAACTGCACCAGGTTTTTGGTTCATAATTTTTATGGACAGAATTTCTTGGCATAGCCAAGTGGCACAAGGTGTCCAGGTTGGTGACCTCAGGATTCCATATCTGCTTTTTGCAGATGATGTGGTCTTGCTGGCTTCATCAATCCAGGACCTCCAGCTTTCACTGGACCAGTTTGAAGCTGAATGAGAAGCGACAGGGATGAGAATCAGCACGTCCAAATCTGAGACCATGGTACTCAGCCAGGAAATGGTATGCTCTCTCCAGGTTGGGAGGATGTTCTTGCCTCAAGTGGAGGAATTTAAGCATCTCAGGGTCTTGTTCATGAGTGAGGGTAATAGGGAATGGGAGATCAACAGGCAGATTGGTTCAGCATCTGCAGTGTGCAGGCTCTGTGCCAGTCTGTCTTGGTGAACAGAGAGCTGAAGGCAAAGCTCTCTGTTTACCGATAGGTTTACATTCCAACTCTCACCTATGGTCAGGAGCTTTGGGTGGTGACTGAAAGAATGAGATTGTGGATACAAGCAGTTGAAATGAGCTTTTTTTGTAAGGTGTCTGGGCTCTCCCATAGAGATAGGGTGAAGAGTTCAGATATCCGTGAAAGACTCAGAGTAGAGACACTGCTCCTTAATTTTGAGAGGAGCCAGTTGAGGTGGTTTGGGCACCTGGTTAGGATGCCTCCTGGGCATGAGGTGTTGCGGGCATGTCCAGTTAGATAGAGACCTGGTGAAGGGCTATAACACACTGGAGAGATTATATCTCTAAGCTGGCCTGGGAACACCTTTGAATCCTCCCATATGTGCTAGAAGAGATATCTGCGAAGAGGGACACCTGTTCTAATGTACCTTGCTTGGGTTGTTACCCCCACAACCTGGACACTGTTGTCACACCTCCACAATTCCATCTCACTCACCACTTAGCCTCTTTTAACTTCTCTTGTACACACTGACACTTTCAGTTCAGCTCAACTCAACATTGGTTGATGGTTTTTCAGGAATAATGTCAACTTTACATTTTACAGCAGTGAATTTCCACCCCCACTACAGGATTCTGAATCTAAATACTGAACATTTTTAATATTTATGATTCTTAATGGGAAGCAGCCCTGACTGCACAGAGACTATTAGAGGGGTAAAGACTTGATTATAGACACCCCACACTACAGGATAATCTGGGAAGATAATCAATTATAATTATCCTGAAATCAGGCAACCTTTTAATATTGTCAGCAGGAGCCTCAAAATCAGCTCGATTATCCTGCATTATGAACCAAGTTTTAGAGACCATCATAGTATCAGATTGTAAAGGTTATTTATTCAGTACCTTCAGTTAGAGAACAATACAGTATCAGGCTGTGGTGTAATTATTGTACTTACATTTTTTTACAGATTAAAGGCTTTTACATTTACATTATTTTTAAAACAGTAATAGTTATAGATACAAATCTGTTCATTTCTAATGGAAAAGTCAGTGTACTTCCTTTAAGATACACTACTGTACCTTAATGACCATGATGGACCCTTAAGGAGATGTAAAGATATACTTGTAATTAATAACTGATAGTCATTCAAACTGCAGTACAATGTACATCAGGGGCAGGTGGGCCCCCGGCCTCATCGGATGTCACTGTGAAGTGTGTAATAACTTTGTTTTAAATTATTTTATTTAAATATTATTTTCTAATGTTGTTGTGTATTTGACTTGTGAAAATGGTAGTAGTTCCCAATACATTTAAAATATTCCTGTATGTGTTGCATAAGGTGAGTATTTTCAGCAGTCTTCATTTAGTTAGTGAATATGGGGCCAGCCAGCAAGTGAGCAGTACAGAACACTTTGCGCCTGTTCAATATTCTTTCAATAATAAGCTGCTGGGCACACTTTTGCTGGCCCCATTGCTGACCTTTTGCTGGCCCCCAGCATTGCTATGCAGCTTGCCACTGATAAACATCAGTCATCTGTTAGATGTTGCTAGCGAGGCAATATAATGAATCATGTTGACAATTTAATCACAGTTAACAGTTAGATAGTACAGTCATCTTACCTAAAAAAGTTTATTTCCTTTATTCATTACAAATGGATTGTATTTAAGTTCCTTTGGTCACAATAACCAAAGTAAAGGCAACAGAATACCACCAATAAGTAATTTTCCTGACAGGGCATGCCTCTCACTGCAGGGGTGCCGAATTATACTTTTTGGAATTTTATTGATGAAGTGCATTTGTGGTTAAATTTATTGAGCAAGTAGATTTGTGTTAATTTCACTAACGAGTGGGATGATGCCGATACAGAATTGATTGTGCCCAACTAGGCTTTCTATTCTAAAGACGCAACTGCATGTAAGGTAAGAAAATTTGTATATGGACACACCACAGCCGCATGGAGGCTCATTTTACAGCTGCATATGATTCCAGCACCAGGTGTTATGACTTGGGGCAGAATGTACATTGTACATTCACACTCCTTTAATACTGAACTATAACTTGACCAGCTAGTAGTACATCAGAGGTGTTAGAAGTTGAGGTGTTGTCACAAGCTTCTCTTGTGCCATATTTCGAACAGGACAGTGCTTCACCACATGTGTCACAATGGAGGATTATGTAGCAGGTCTGGGACAGGGTCACAGGACAACTTGTACCTCAAAGTCAATCAGTGATGAACATCTACAGTCATGGCCGAAAGTGTTGACACCCCTGATTTTTTTCCAGAAAATGAAGTATTTCTCCCAGAAAATTATTGCAATTACACATGTTTAGTTATACACATGTTTATTTCCTTTGTGTGTATTGGAACAACACAAAATAACAGAGGAAAAAAAGGCACATTTGACATAATTTCACACAAAACTCCAAAAATGGGCCAGACAAAATTATTGGCACCTTTTCAAAATTGAGGGTAGGTGTGGGCAATTTAAAAATCACACCTGAAACCAGATAAAAATGAGAGAAGTTGACTCAATCTTTGCATTGTGTGTCTGTGTGTGCCACACTAAGTATGGAGAACAGAAAGAGGAGAAGAGAACTATCTGGTGACTTGAGAACCAAAATTGTGGAAAAATATCAACAATCTCAAGGTTACAAGTCAATCTTGATGTTCCTTTGTCCACAGTGCACAACATAATCAAGAAGTTTACAACCCATGACACTGTAGCTAATTGCCCTGGACGTGGATGGAGGAGAAAAAATGATAAAAGGTTGGAATGCAGGATAGTCCGGATGGTGGATAAGCGGCCCCAATCAAGTTCCAAAGAAATTCAAGCTGTCCTGCAGGCGCAGGGTGCATCAGTGTCAGCTTGA